>CABHPQ010163258.1:0-41013 GCA_902168405.1 Peromyscus aztecus | reverse complement strand
AATGACCCAGCTTTATGGTTTTGGTCAGCTAGGGTAAAAAAAAAACTCACGGAGGAGCCAAATGGCTGTATTTCTTCCTTTCAGCAGTGCAAATTCAAAACAACCACGAACGTTATTCTGAAAAGAATCTGGATGATCATAGCCTGGTTTGGTACATTTTAAACTCTGTAATTTTGAAATAAATCCCTTATCGACCATTTATATAATAGATTTTATTAATGTCAAAAATATATACAGTGACAACCTATTACCAATTCAGTGAATTCACTGATAACATTTCATTAAAGGGTTAATTCTGAAGCAGTCGGATTCCGAGATAAAAATCAGGCCTTCAAAAATTTGGCTTTCGAAATAACAAAATTATTTTTTCTATTTTTTAAAGGCAAGATTACATTTTACAATAAAAACATGGGCTGTATTTGACAGATAAAAAAGATGTTTATCTTTATAAAATGATAACAGGCTATCTTGTTTTTTAAACTACCAGGAAATACCTTAGCCTAGAATCAGGATTCTGCAAGAATTAAAACTTTTATTTTATAGCTGACACATGCATTAAGAAATCAAATAGAATGTTTATTGAGGTTTTCTTCAGTGCTATTACTAATATTTTAAAGGAAGCTTCAACAACCTAGGTGTGTTGTAGTGAAAATTAACAGTTTCTGCCTTAAGGAAAATATTCTGGATTCTAGTATCCACAAACTATGAAGCATAATGGCATTTCCACCTTCCAGTGAGTTCAATTTTAGTCACCTGAGCATTCCCACTTTTCAGTACAAATTTGCCATTTAACCATTTAAGTTCGACCATAAACTCCTTCCAAGCCTATAAGGCACATTAATATAAAATGCTAAGACAATGCAAACATTTATACAGTGTTTCTGTTGAATAGTGTGTAGTGTGGGGAATAAACATAAAGAAAAATACACCCTACAGAAGAATATATAAAACAGTCCTTGCAAAGCAAATACCAATTTATACTTACCTTGTATTATTATAATCAGAATAAAAATCATGGCTTCAGAATAATTTACTGTAGTTATGTATATCTGACTCCAGATTTTTTGGCTTAATTAAACCACATTGGGGGATAGTTTTATCATAGTATAATAGCCCAGAACAAAAGGGTTCCACGATCTCTCAAACTTGAAGAATAAAGGATCTTGGATCTTACCCACTTTAATAAGATTACTAACCTTCTAAGTGGAGTATTTGGTTGAGACTAGTGGGAGTGAGCAGGGGCTAAGTATGATGTAATAAGAGGAGGAATGTGACCAAAGTTCATGACATACATGTATGTCATGATACACTGTTTTGTACAATTATATGCTAATAAAAAGGAAAAATGAGAAATATGTGCATCAAAAAAGAATCATGTCCTTATTACATTCTTGACACAGGTAGAGACATCGAAGGGGAAGAATCCTCAATTGAAAAAAATGCTACCATAAGACCTGGCAGTGGGTAAGCCTGAGGGTGTTTTCTTAGCTAGTGATTGATGGGGGAGGGCCAGCTCATTGTGTGTGGTGCCACCCCTTGGTCTTAGGTTCTCTAAGAGAGCAAATGAGAAAGCTATGGACAGCAGGCCAGTAAGCCTTAAGCAATCATTCATGGCTTCTGCATCAACTCCTGCCTAAAGGTTCCTGCCTTGACTTCCCTCAGTGACAGTGATATGGAAGTGTAAGCCAAATAAACCCTTTCTTCCCCAAGTTGCTTTTGGTCATGGTGTTTCATTACAACAATAGTAACCCCTAAGAAAGATTCCAGTAAGTTATTTAATTTATATAAGCACTTAACATTTGGTGGCATAATAACATTTAGAAACTTTATTGTAAGTTTTCATGCCTTTTTGCTTAAATTTTTGGTGACACTGTGGATGAAACCCAAGGTCATACACATGCTAGCTAGGCAAACCACTCTATCACTGGGCTATATACCCTCAGCACTATGTGTTTTAATTATATTTTAAACAGACTGAAATACAAGCTGTTTCTGAGAACAGTATCTGCTGTGCAGTAGGTATCAGAGAGTAGATTTGGATATTTGAAAATGGTCAAAATCAGAATTGAAAATTGGGTCTCTTTCAAGGGCTGCAAATTTTCTTAAGTTACAGATAATATACATTCAAGTAATGCATCATTAATTGTGCTCTCATGCTTGACACTGCATTATCTGGACCATAACCACTACCTTATAACAATGATGTGATAGTAACTGTGTTTATCAACAGACTCTAGTTCTTACCACCTCAGTGTGACTGGATGCTAAGGCAAAGTCACTGGGGAAACTTACCTGTGTATGTCCCTTTGCATTTTAACGTTGAATGTACAGGTAACAAAAGCTTCCAGTATAATTAGGGGGACAACAGAGACCATGCTAGTGCAGGCTTTTTACTTAACCAGACACAAAACTGTTCCTTCCTAATACTGCAACTAAGTACTTACAATTGAATGTAAGAACTATGCTATGACACAGTAACATTGCAGTTTCACTGATAAGCCTCAATTGTAAAGATTAACCTATGTCCATGCTAACAAAACCTTCAAACCAGAATACCTTTTAGAATCTGACTGTTCCACTTTAAGAAGTAAATATATTATTACTGATACCATTTTACCACTAAGGCCCTGGTTACAGATACAATAAGTGCAGTAACAGCAAAATACAACTTGTAGGCAGCCCAAGGCTCCATATCCGAACACAACAGCCTTTAAAACGTGAGAACTAACTAGGTGAAGATGTAAAGATCCCATTTATCAACACACTTGGAATTAAACCTGCCTGCTGAGTTTGAGGTTTAAAGTATTCGAAGATGGATCATTTAATTACTTTTGAAAATCCAGCAAAATGTAATACAAGATAAAGAAATGCCTTAATGCTAAATGCTCAAGTTTGAAAAAAAAAAAAAGGAACTTTATTAGTTCTGTTAAGTACAACTTGAAGGGTTCTGAGGTAACAAACAAAATGATACTATGATTACATTTGAGTTTTTTCCTTTGGCATTAAGAAGCACATTACCAATATCAAATCGGTTCTGTTTTTTTTCCCCTTTAACCTCCCAAGATATTTTAAAGTTAAACTTGGGGCTTCGTCTTCCTTATATTTTATAATAGATTAGGACACTAGATTTGTAAGGCCACAAATATGAAGACGTTACTGTGAGTGGCTCCTCCACTTATTTGTCAAGGCAGGGTCTCTTGTAGCCCACAGTGGCCTTAAAATTGTTGTCACTCCTGATCCTCCTGACTTAGCCTCCCAAAAGCATGGATTACAGGTGTGTGCCATGATGCCCTGCTAGAGACTATATATATATAATCTTGAGCTGATTTAAGTACACGATTCCCTGTTACTCTTGTATTATTCATATAGTCAAAAGTATAACCATTGCTGGGAACATTGGTGTACATCACTCCCTCAGCATCTAAGTGACTAAGGCTGGAGGACTGCAGATTTAGAACAGTTAAGGCTCTATAGAAAGACCCTATCATAAAACAATAAAAATTGAAAAATAAATAGTTTATAAAGAATATACAAAATACATTACACATATCTATGTGGCAAAATTAGAGTTTTTTTTTTTTACTATTTGTAGTTTTAAATTATTTATTTATTGCTTATACAATGTAACTTTTGAAAGCAAAGAAAGTAAATATAGAATGCTATGGTAAGATCTTACCAATCGTACAACGATCTTGATAATAAATAGCTGTAATGTAGCCAAACTACAACAGTCAGAGATTGTTCAGACATGTGAGACACACTGACTATACAAGGCATTGAACAAGATGTACTTTCTAAGGCATTTAAAAGTACACCTGCAAACATATCAGCAGTACTTTTAGGCCTATGGAGCACCCATAAATTCCAGAGATATTTGTATAGCTCTGCTTTTTATACAGGATTTCCAACTAGTCACTATTTAATTGTTGGATTGGTCACTTAATTACAAAAACATGTAAAAATTAAATCATAGAAAAGCATATCCATAGCTCTGATTTATGAGATGACTTTCCAACTTTTCTATTTAATGCTTTAAAATATAGAAATTTGACAGCCTTGTCCACATAGCCAGTCCCAGGACAACCAGGGCTATGTAGAGAAAAAACAAATAACAACAAAAAAAAGACAAACAGACAAAAAATGGAAAACTGCAAAAGCTGTGTCGTTCATTCTATACTGGTAAACCTAATTGGAAAAGCGAGGACACAGGTTTTCCTTATGTCATGCTGATATAGCTGAGTACCTGTACAGCTGAATAGTTCACACAACCATTCTAAGAATATTTACACTGACGTCATGAAGAAAGCAGGTAACAGAAAGCTATCACCAAACACGACCAGAATGTCTTGACCAAACTCTCAGTGGTTCAAAAGCCAAAACATCCCTTTAGAAGAGAGACATAAATTTTATTGAGCCAAGAAGCTGGCCAGAATGTTCAAAAGTGATGATTAATAGATACAGTTATCAGTAGCAGCCTTTAAAGAAGCATTTCTTCATTAGAAGAATCCTTTAATGTCCAAGGGAGTGAGCGAGACTCTTCTTCCTTTTCTAGTCTTAGAGTGTCTTTTATGGCAAAATCCATATTTTCTTGAAACTCTTTATATGTGTTGGTGATTGGTAGAGCTAAACAGTTGTTACATTTGTTTCCAACAGGAAAATCCATATGTAGACATTCAATTGAAGGAGGGGGTTTAAATCCAGCAGGTGGAATGGAACTACATCCGGTTGCAAAAATAAGAATGTCTTTCATTGTTGTTGCCGATTTACCATCTGAAAAGTAATTAGAGACAATTACTAAAAGTAATTAGCAACTAGAGACAACAGAAAAATCTACAAAACATATTGTCACCATAGACTCTTTCCAACTAGACTGAAAACAATGGCAGGAATGGATTCCACCATTCATGTAGGGCAAACTACATCACAGTGTATCCTAAGCGGTACATTCAATAAGCGAATCTTAATGTATGACAAAAAACAACAAAAACCCAAATACAAAAACAAAAAAACCCAGCCTACCTATTTATTATATCCTTCTTTTATGTAATCATTAATTAATATGATAGCTTAACAAATACTGAAGAAAACAGTACATGGTAAAAACCAAAAATTTCAAGAAAATTTCAACTTGAAAGTTAAAATTTTCTCTTTTAAAAAAATGGAACAATGTAATTAATATTTATTAACAAATAGTAATGGTGTAGTGAATAAAGTAGATACAGAATAATCAGTTGATTTTAAATCGAAAAGGATGAAGTAGAAATCAGCTTTACAACTGCTCTTTGCTGGTACTAACATCCATATTTAAGGTTTTATGTTTTTTATTTTATTTTTTTTAAAGAAAATTGCTTTCCTTCTTACACACACACACACACACACACACACACACACACACACACACACACACATGATATAAGTATGCTGGGTAACTTGTTTCCATTGTAAATACAAACAACAGATTTAAGTTTTCTTATTGGCAAGAGCAAAACCCTAGCAGATATACTGGAAAGAGTCCACATACCTTCTACAGCCTGTAAGTAACTGTTCCAAAATCTCAAAGCTTGTACATCTGGTAATCCCTGGACTGTGAAAAGATCACTAAGGAGTTTTGCAGAAAGATTCTCAGGTTTATGACAAAGGATGTTATAAAATACTTCTGGGTAAGTTTGAATTTTCTCTAAAACACCAAGCGTTTTCAGACCCTGCTTAAAACTTGAGAAGAGAAATAATGAGTCAATATACAGATGTATATTTTATAGGAAATGTATCTGGCATTTTATAAATAGCTGATTGAAAAAATAGTCCAACAAAAACTATTACATGCATTTAGATATTCCCCTTCCTACTGATTAGTTTTCACAGTGCCAAAGGTGCTGTGCAGGGTGCTGAGGGAGACACCATCAATGGTCTCAGCCAGGATTAGGCCATGCATACCACAATACTAACCTACCAGGCGAGATGTGTTCACTGGCACCGTAGTGGCAAGGCTGTTTGGGGTAACCAACCACTTTGTTTGGATTTAAGGCTTGCTCTGCAGAAAGGATGACTGGTACTGTAAAACTGATCAAAACTCTGTGCCATAGCCCCTAGGAGGGAGCTACTTTTACTTTGCTAACCAGTCATGTTGTCAAACTGTCTTCTAAATTTATGTTTATAGCCACTTACACTGAAACTCCCCTGACAGTTTAACAGTACTGGGAGGTAAAGGCTTTGAGAAGCCTCAATGAAATCAAATGACAATAATATCAAAATGTGAGCCACAAATACTTATAATTGGTCCCATTATTTCAACACAGCATGGCTAAATTTTGAGATCAACCTTAATTCTCCTTTCTTCTTAGCTATCAAGTCCTATGTTTCCTATTCTGAAATCCTTTGTAAATTTCTCAGCATACCATAGCCACAACCTTATTATAAAACACTTATAACTGGTCTATGTGACAAATGAGTAAACCTTCTCAGTTCATTTTCCATACTGTTGGCATAGCAATGGACCAGAATAAAACCTGACTGGTTCAGAAGTAAATTACATGCTGGTCTCTCTATACTATTCCCTAGTACATTTGGGAAACAAAAAACAAACAAACAAAACAAAACAAAACAAAAAAAAACCCAGCCTCATAGACAGAATTAAGGGTAAGGATTTTGAGATGAGATAATCCAGTTTAAGATTGTTATTGCTGGCCCTAATGCAATGACACTAAGAAAAGACACACCTAAACAGGCAATGGCAATGAGTCAGAGATCAAAGTTACAGAATCATAAACCGAGTGATGCCTCACAAAGAATTTTTTCCTCAACATCTCAGAAAAGCTGAAGCTCTATCATACTTGAATTTTTGACTTCTGTCCTTAAGATTTATCGTGACAACTATCTATTGGTTTGCGCCATTCAAGGGCTGGGGAAAGAACTCAGTCAGCAAAGGGTTTCCTTGTAAGCAGGCCTCATGCTTAACCCAGAGTCCAAATGAAAAAGCTGGATGTTGTGGTGCACTCTTGTTAGCCCATTCTTAAAAAGATGGAGGTAGGTGGATCCCTGAGAAGGAGTTCCAGGCCTGAGAGACTCCCTTTCTCAAAAAAAGAGGTGAAGTTGTCCTTTGGCCTCTACATACAGGTACATGCATAGGTAAACACACAAACGTGCATGCGCACAAGCATGAGCGCGCACACACACACACACTGTTTTTGCAAAAGAGCTGAGTTTGGTTCTTAGTACTCACACGGTGGCTTACAATCATTTGTAACTCCCACTCCAGGGGATCTAACACCTTCTTCTGACCTCTTGTACACAAATGGTGCTCAAACATACACTCAGGAACATCCACATAATTATTTTTTAAGGGCGGGGGAGATGGTAACAGGAGGGATCAGGATGGGGGACAAGGGGCAGGGGCGGTTGGAGAGTGAGAATACTGTAAGAGACAACTGGAATTGGGGGTGGGTGTTTTAGAAGTGAGATAGAAACCTAGTGCAATGGAAACTTCCTGGAATTTACAAGGGTGACCCTAGAGAAGACTCTTCACAGTGGAGGATACAGAGCCTGAGCTGGCCATCTTCCGTAACCAGGCAAAGCTTCCAGTGGAGGGATTGGGACACCAATGCAGCCATATAACCTTTGACCTGCAATATGTCCTGCTTGCAAGATGTGCAAGGATAAAGGTGTAGGAGTGGTGACCCAATGACTGGTCCAACTTGAGACCAACACCAGGATTAGGAGCCAATGCCTGACACTGCCTGGAGGGCCAGAAACCAAAGGTCAAATAGCCCAGAGACCTAGGATAGAACCAAACACAACTGGGAAAAAAACAAAACAGTGGTATGATTCCTAATGATATTTTACTACAGTCAGAGACCAGAATCTAGCATATATGTCAGAGAGGCTTCATCCAGCAAACATTAGGCAGAGCTCAGGGAATCTTGTGAAAGAGAGGAAGGATTGTAGGAGCCAGAGGGGGTCAAGGACACCACTAGAAAACCTACAAAATCAACTAACCAGGGCTCACAGAGACTGAATACGCCCAGCTAGGTCCTCTGCATATATGTTATAGTTACAGTGGGAGCAGGGGCTGTCTCTGACTCTTGCCTGCTCTAGGGACCCTTCTCCTCCTACTGAGTTGTCTTGTCCAGCCTTGATAGGAGATGTGTACTCAGTCTTTTGTAACTTGTTATACCACGTTTGGTTGAGATCCCTGGGAGGCCTGTTCTTTACTGAAGGAAAAGGAGGAGCAGATCTGGAGGAGAGGGGAGATGGTGGCGAGGGACAGGGAAGAGAGGAGACAGAAGGGAGGGGAAACTGCAGTCAGGATTATTGAGAGAAGAATAAATTAAGGGAAAAAAAAAAAAAAGAAGTTCGGCCAAGTGTGCAAGCATACAAATAATCCCAGCAGAGGCAGGAGGATCTGAGGTAGAGGCCAGCCTAGTCTACCAGCAGAGGAGAGGTGCTCAATAGTGGTTACATGCATGAGTAGAGATAGCAGTCAATTGGTTACCACTTTTAAGTGAGTTCTCATTAGAAAAATTGTAACTAATTGAAGTGCTGATTATTTTCTCCTTGAAAAACACATTCATGTAATTCTAGACAGAATTAGAACAGGACTTCTGGAGAGAGGTTAAGCTTTAAAGTATTATTTTAAATCGCATTAACAGTCTCAGAAATTAAACATTTGTATTTATTACTAAATAACCACTTTAAATGTAATTTGAGAGACTCTTGAACATAGAAACAAACGGCTTACCTCTCAAAGGGTGCTTGGACTCTCTTAATTACATGGTAGAAAAGGATGTCTTTTACCAGCATGTATTTATCACTCAATGTCGTTATGAGTCTTAAACATCCAATAACTTCCAGGTAGCTGTAGCACTCGTTTATTACTGAGTTCAAACTGTTCAAATTGGCTGCGGTATTGATCTGTAACACAAGAGAAGAAACGCGTCGGGCTCACTTTACCCATTTATTCTGAGTGATAGCCACAATTCAGATGGATACATATTTTATACTTCATTTTTAGAAAATATGTGTATGTGCGTGGGTTTGTGCTTGTGGATGCAGGTGCCTATAGGATCTGGAGTTTCAAGTGGTTGTGGGCTGCCTGCCATGGGTACTGGGAATAATTTGGGTCTACTGCCAAAAGCAGCACCATCTCTTTTTGTGTGTCTTTTGAGACAGTGTCTAACTGCAGTTCTTTGGCTGGTGTAGCATTCTCTATGCAGACTAGGCTGACCAGGAGTTATAGGATCCGCCTGCCTCTGCCTCCCAAGAGATGGGATTGAAGGCGTTCGGCACTGCTCCAAGCCACAGTCTTAACTGCTGGACCATTTCTCCAGCCCTATAGTCAACTCTTCAGTACAACAGGGTAGAATAAAATTATGCCAAGAAATATATTAGAGGTCCTTTTCGATCCTGGAAATCACATGATGGAAAGAGAAAAATCAACACCCACAGGTTACCTTCTGACATCCACATGTGCACTATGGCATGAACACATGCCACATCCAACCAATCCTACAGGCTATAATTTGCTAGTTCCTACTCTACAACCCAAGAAAACAGATTTTAAACATCTGTATTTTCTTACATATAACTGAAACATTGTCTAACCCCATGGCTGTAGAGTAAAGTAAAATTCATCTTCTGTGCTTTTTCTAAAACTTAAATTCAGAGGTTAAGATATTTATTCATTCAGTATCCTGTCTCCAATGATAAAACAGTTCAGTACACATAGTATTTAACGAATTGGAAGAATTGGTAGATATATTAGAATACAAATTTGAGTTTGATATAATAGTCACATTAGAAACAGTGAAAGTCAGATATGCCACTTTTATATAATGACAACTTTGGATATACTTGGGAAAATACAGTAAGAAAGATTGAAAATGATCCCTTTTCTTGTAAATAAAAATGTCTCTGAGAAAAAAAGAAAATCTTTGGACTGGGAGAAGGAATTAGCTTTTGTCTTATAAAACATATTAGTGTGTTGTCAAGTTGACTCAGCAGGTAAAATCCTTGGCCCCACAAGGATGAAGACCTGATTCTCCCCTGGGTCCCGGAGTAGAGGGAGAGAACTGATTGCTGAAAGCGGCATTGTCTTCTTACCTCCAAATGTGCACGACAGGCACGCAACACACACATATAATAAGTAAAATAAATAAAAACATGTTGGGCTTGACAAATCGATTCTAACATTTACAAAGGGTAGGTGCAGAGATGGCTCAGAAGAAAAGAGCACATGTTGCTCTTTCAGGACTGGTGATCTGTTCCCAGCAAACAAAATGGGTGGCACACACAGCTTCAGGGGATCAGATGTCTTCTGTCTGCTGCAGCCTTGAACTCTTTTTTTGTTTGTTTGTTTGTTTTTCGAGACAGGGTTTCTCTGTGTAGCTTTGCACTTGTCCTGGATCTCTTTCTGTAGACCAGGCTGGCCTCGAACTCGCAAAGATCCGCCTGCCTCTGCCTCCCGAGTGCTGGGATTAAAGACATATGCCACCAATGCCTGGCGGCCTTGAACTCTTAAATAGTGAGGTTTGTATAAACATGTTCTACCATGCCCAGCTAGATTGGTTTCTGACTTGGTTCTGAACCCTTTGGGTAAACATACCAGAGTTATCACTTACATTAAAATGCAGCTGGAATGTAATTCATATTTTAATAAACAGATTATTTTTCTTACCTTGATTATAATTTGTGCCACATCAAAGTCTGAAACATCATCCAATATTGGAAGAGTATTTTCTGGTCCATAAGCAAGACAGTTAAACAAAGTTTCAGAGAAGAAACCAGGTGCAGGGCCGCCATGAACTAAAGAAATGGCAAGCATTTTGCCAGCTTCATAGTAAAGATTCTCTTTCAGAGCTGTAAATACAGATAAAAATAAACTGAGTATCTAAATTAACCATCATTTACGATGAAGACATATATAGCTAAAAATTAATTTAAAAATCTAAACATTGATAAAATTACCATAAGAAGCTACCATCCTGGACATCCTAGAAATCTACTGAAAAGCTTCTCCCTGGATATACATATCCTATTATAGAACAAAATGTAAATCTATGGGAAAATAAAATCCCGATAACCAAGGGCTGGAGTGATGGCTTGGCACCTGCACAGAACATGACTTTACTTTCCAGCACCCATGGTGGCTCACAATCAATTCTAACTCCAGGTCCAAGCGACCTGGCACCCTTTTCTGACCTTTGAAGGCACCAGGCACACAAGTCTTGCACAGATATACATGCAAGCAAAATACTCATTCACATGAAATAAAATCTTTAAAAGTGTGACTATAATGAACTGTATCACAATAAATGTAAATCCTCTGGCTTATTTTTGTCTGCCATTAAATAAATATACACACTTTGTAAAATTTTCTCAAACTTGAATTAGTTAAAAACTACAGATGCATGAGACTAGAATATACTGCAGTACAAAGCATCCCTTACTTCCGGCTATCCAGGTTATATGACATTTTAACTGTAAGACATAATGTTATAATCACTATCTGTTTACATAGTCTTGTTCAAATTCATGATCTGATCAGATTAGCTCATACATATGGTATTAGTGAATCAAAGGAAATGAACAAGAAGGGAGATTTACTCCCAACACTGTATACTACCATACCACACACTCATAGCTTTAAGTACTTTTTTTAAAAACTTATTCACGGGCTGGAGATATGGCTCAGAGGTTAAGAGCACCTACTGCTCTTCCAGAGGTCGTGAGTTCAATTCTCAGCACCCACATGGTGGCTCATAACCATCTGTAATGAGATCTGGCACCCTCTTCTGTATACATAATAAATAAATCTTAAAAAATTTTAAAAAAAGTTAAAAAAAACTTATTTACAATATTTTACCAACGATGATGGGTGAGAAAGATATGTAAATGTTAGTTTCTTCTTATACTATTTCTTCAAAACAATTTATTAACAAGTAACATTTAAAATATTATATCTTCAACAATAATCCTATTTGTAGCTACAGTTTACAGCTGAAAAAAAAAAAAAAAAAGACCTATATCCAGGGAGGGCAATGGAAATGAAAGCCACTAGGTAGACAGATGTACACAGACTTGAGTTCAGGTTTCATAGCTTACATCTCTGTGCCTTCTACTGTGCCACCACTACCTTGAGTTAACATAACTAATTATTTGGGAGAGTTTGAGGTGGGGGAGAACTAAACTGTTTATACTAGAAATAGAAAAAACATCATGCTTCAGGCAATGATAAAGGAAGAAACTCCAATGTAATAAATCTTCTTATTCCTTTTTAATTTCCTTGTTATAGGAAAAACTCCTAAAACACTGAATTACCTGTTGTTTTCAAGTGTTTACTTCAACCAAAATAGATCTGTACCAACAGTAAAGGCAGAAAGGCATATACGAAATTTTTAAAAGAAAACCTTTAATCCCAGCACTCCGCAGGCAGATCTCTAAGTTCTAGGTCAGCCTGGTCTACAGAGTGAGTTCCAGGACAGATAGGCTACACAGAAAAACCCTGTCTTGAACAGAAGAAGAAAAAAAAAAAAAAAAAAGAGGGAAACCTTTTATACAAAATACATATAAAAGAGTCGACTCCAGGGCAGTAGCTCCACATTTGTGTTACATTTCCAAGACCCTGGGCTAAGCCTTACTGCATTAAAAAAAAAAAAAAAAAGTTACACATGAATTATAAAACAAACTAAACACAAATTGCATGTTGTAAACACACACACACACTTACACAGAGTGCTTAAGTATAAGAATGAACAAGGGCTAGTTGTGGTGGTGCACACCTTTAATCGCTACACTTGGGAGGCAGAGGCAGACTGATCTCTGAATTTGAGACCAGCCTGCTCTACAGAGAAAGTCCAGGACAGCCAAAGCTACACAGAGAAACCTTGTCTCAAAAAACCAAAAAGAATGAACAAGAAGAGCTCAAATAATTATCCATTTCATTTGGTGATGCTAGTCAAATGATATTCAAAAGAATAAAGTCCAAAATTAACATATTTAATTGTGAAATCATTAAGCAGACTGCTATAATACAGATATAAGAATTACTTTATAATTATGTGTTGTCTATGTGTCAGCACAGGTGCCCATGGGGGGCATAGGTGTTGGATGCCCTGAAGCTGGAGTTACAGGTAGTTATGAGCTGCTTGATGTGGGTGCTGGAAATCAAACTTGGGTCCTCTGTAAGCACAGGAAGCATTCTTAACCACTAAGCCATTTCTCAACCCCAGATATTCTTAAATCTTAACTTTTTAAAATATCAAATTCTCATTCATCAACAAATGCAAATTATTTATTCCAGATATATCTAAAGAATCTTAATTATAACCAACTATCTAGTTTTGGCGATACATGCTTCTTCGGTATGTATAATAATAATTACCTTGAGAATTTAGAGTCAAGTTCTTTGACAAAGGCCCTTCAAACAAAGGTGAAGTCTCAAGATGTTTCATTAAGTGACTCAGAAATTCCTGCTTTGATCCAGGATGCTCTCTTCCAAATTTATCATTTTCATTAACATATACTACTTCAATGGTGCATGAAGGGTTAAACTTCTGACTTTGGAACTGCTCTAAGGCACTCTTCCACACATTGGCTTTGTTGATGTATAATCTCTTAGCTTTCTTTTTAATTTGGACTCCTAACTCTACCAATATTGTTGAAATGTCTTTCCTAAATTTGTTGCCTTGCCTAGAAAACACAAATTCGAATAAAGAACATTACTTTAAAGTAGTTTATGTGAAATAACAGTTATACAGCATTACTGTAGTAGTTCTTTTTGTTTATATGTTCTGTTTTTAACTTAAAAAGACAGTCTTTTGATGATACTGGAACCAAAACCAAAAACATTTACCTGATTATCTACTTTAAAATTCCCCCAATCTAATCTTCTACCAACGTATAATCATTTGCAAGAATACGTAAGATTATTTGAACGTCTAGTTCAGTGGACTCAAGTTTCAGGGTATGAAGTTCAAATTCTTACTTCCCGGCCAATAGCTAAAACAACTCAATTGTATCAATAATGTATTTTCAACAGCACAGCTGTAACTAACAATACAACTAATATCAACAAAACTCACATTCCCTTCAATATCTTTTAGTCTAGACTAACAGCATCACCTATGAACTAGTTACAAATGCAAATCCTTGAGTCCCATCTGCACAACCAGAACCTCTGTGTATGAGCATCCACGGGAAGCACATGAGTTAGCTTAACTTCTTTCTGCCCCAGGGTTTTCATCTGTAGGTAGAACTAATGTTCTCATGTACATGAATCATCTGTCACACTGTCCTACCCCACACATTGCGGCCACATTTTATTATAGCAGTTGACTTCTTGCTCCTTGGGAATGTCAATGCTGCTCTTCAAGCATATGACTGGATGCTAAAACAGAAACAAGCAGCCAAGTTTCTCTAATGCAACATCTTTGTAAACCTAAATATTAAAATTATTTTCAACTATATGAACTTAAGACAATGAATAATTTTAATATAAAAGTAACAAATTATTATAAATAGTTTTTAAGTTGAATTTGTAAGGAGCAATTATTCACTTAAGGATCCTGACATTAACTATATATAAAGTAAACAATGGTTATAACATCAAGAAACCAACCTTTGTGCTAAACAGGACTCTTTTATAGAGGGACACAGTATGCTTGATAATTGAACCTCTTGCTTTAGTCTGTAATCGAATAATGTTGTAAAGATATTTTCCAGGATGTTATATCTTTAAAATTACTTTATATGACTCAGTATAAAAGAAGAAAAATACTGTAATTGATTAATGTAGCCTAATACCTTGCTTTCTTGTTTCTTCCCCCCTTCCCTCCCTCCTCCCCTCCTCCTTTTCTTTATGATACACACATGTTCACATGTAACCCAGGCTGGTCTCAAATTCATTATGTAGCTGAGACTACTGGTACGTGACCATGCCAAGCTATTCGGCTTCCTCCCACCTTTCGTTGACTTCATACATCCCATGTTGAGCCCTACAGTTTGAAAACTCATTCTTCTCAACAACTGTATGATCAGCTAATATCCTAAGTGTGTGTGGCATCTGACATCATTATTTTTTTTTACAATGATTTTTCTATCTTTCTAAAATGAAAATACGTACCTCAGTAATTCTTTATGCTGGGCTCCGGGTGACTGTCTGGGGAGCTTAGGTGAGGACTCTTCCAACAGGCAATCAGTAACTGTCACATTAGTAGAGTTGGCTAATGGATGTTTGGAGGCCTTTCGGAAATCTACATATTTAAATCCCGAGGTTAGCTTAACAGAAACATAGGTAAACATTTTCAACAACATGCACTTAAACAAAAGCAACTTTGGTCAAAATTACAAACTATTACCTGGATTGTAGCTGATTCTTCGACAGTCCAAACACTCCCAATTTTGTTCACATGACTGTAGGGAGGAGCAGGCTAGGTGGGTTCCACTTGAACCGCAACAGTGACAGCGCTTTACTTCCCATTTGCTGAGGACATAAAGAAAAGTGTATCTGCAAGTTCTGTGAGTGTGATACATTCGGATTACCACCTAAAGTCCAGGCCTGTCATACACCACACCAACCTACCAAAGGAACGAAAAGACTACGCCTTCAATATCGAATTTCCCCCACTAAAGTACTGAATGATTTAGGCCGGGTCTAGCTAGGCACTCCAGGTTGGCCTGGAGTCACTGTGCAGCCCATGCTGGCCATTAGCTAGTGATCTTGCTACCTTATCCTCCCAAGTGTTGGAATTCTAGGAATGCCATACCACATCTGACTCTAAAGTATTTTCCCTCTTTCGTTTAATGTTTATAATCTCTTCCTCTAAACATCCTGATCTTAAAAACCTAAATGTATACTGATAGCTATATACAAACAATGTAAGTATCAGAAAGGTTTATGATAAGGAGAAAAACATTTTCCTTAACATTTGGAGATAGATTACATTCAGAGAGAGACTACTGTTCACTATGTCTGATACACAATTTGCAGTACTTCCAAACCAAAACAATAAAAAACATTGCCCCGACATTTCAGGTGCTGTGTAATACAATCAAATCTAGAGTTTGTTCCTGGCTCATATCCATATTCTCTTTTATCTCTACTCCTCTCTTCTTGTCTCCCATTGTGACCTGTGATATGAGAATCCATAGACACTTCCATACAGGTGTATGTATTAGGGTTTCCACTGCTATGATAAAACCCCGAGAGAAAAAGTAACGTGGGGAGTAAGTGTTTATAGGACTATCACTGAGAACACAGGGCAGGAACCTGGGGACAGGAGCTGGTGCAGAGGCCATGGAGGAGTGCTGCTTACTGGCTTGCTCAGCCTGCTTTCTTACAGAACTCAGGACCACCAGGCCAGGGATGGTACTACCCACAATGGTGGGCCCTCCCTGTCCATCACTAATTAAGAAAATGCCCACAGATGGCTCTTACGGAGGTGTTTTCTCCAAGGATTAGCTTGTGTCGGGCTGCCATGAAACAGGCCAGCACATAGTATGCCGTAAAGGTGTTGGACGGGAAGCTTCTTCCACATTGTGAGGGGATGAGGACACAATCTTTTGTACAGAAACAAAGAGATTCCCTAACTATGTGGACACATGAGTGGCAAGTCGGGTAGCTGTTTTTCCACCAGCTGGCTGTGTGGGCCTCTTCCTCCGAGAGTGTGAATGGATAGGGCATAGGGACCTACACTTGCATGTGTGAGCATCTGGGCATAGGTGCCTGACTCCCCCTCCACAAACCAGTTCTACTCACTCACAGTGAGGAAGATGGCAGCAAAAATAAGTGTTTGTGACATTCCAGGCCCCCTTCTCATTCCTTACATACAATGTTAGGCGTTTACAATTTTGAAAGTGGAAAAAGCCACTCCTATGCATAGTCTTTAAGAAGAGGAAACTCATCACAGAGGGCTAATTTCCCTGAGCTTATATGCCTGTATGCCTTAGAGTGAAGTTGCCAACCCAGGTTCCCTTGGCTTCAGACCCATGTTACATACTACACTAAGTTGCCTTTTACCAACACTACCTTTGTCTTCTTAGGATGAAAGGCAAACAATTATAAAGCAAGCATCCAAGTAACAGTTATGTGTGTCCCAAGAAAAAAGGTAAAAGTGACAGCAACCTCAAATAGTAGATGCAGCTTAGGGGACCTGTGATATATAGGAAGCTTCAAAGCTGGCCAGTGCTCAGTGATTCTTCATAGGCAGGAGCTGATACAAGAGACCCACTTCATGGAAAACAAGTCTCCTGCACCCTCAGCCTCCTATGTTAAGGGAGACTACATCAGCAGGAACAATAACATATTTTTAGAAAGAGTGATTAGGCCACAGATAACAGTAACAACCGTGAGGAAACAGTGAGGAGGCGTCACCTGCCATCACCTCCTCACAAAGCTTCTGAAGAAAGCAAAAGCCATAGGTCCCTAGGTCTTGGACTTCTAACCCTAAAGTACCACGCAGTCTCCAGCGCTTTGTTATAGGAGCTGTGTGTAATTTACATTAATAGCACCCCTCAACTTGGAATAGCCTCGTGAATATTTCCCCAAAAAAAGGTTACTATGTTGACTACAGAAATTTCTCTGTAAACGTACATGCTTAATAAGAAACATACTTCATCTCAAGTTAAAACTTCAAACACCCAAAGAGGAAAACTCTATTTCATTATCTAGAAACCCTACCGTCTTAGTAAGGACCAACTAAACAACACAACTTGCAGAAATACCTATTCGGTTCATTATAGTCTCGCCCTTCTTTGCAATGACATCTTCGAACGTCACAGCGGTCATGGCTCTGCAGCAGTTCTTGATAGGCATTTTCTTCTAATTCCCAGGATGCATCTCTACAATGAAGTAAGAGATATAAAAGGCGAGTTGGTCTAACAGAGTTGATAATTTAGAAACAAGGACAAAGCCTTTAGGCTGTTCTTTTCAATATAGAAATCCATTGTTACTTTACCTTAAAGTCAGTTTCACAGTTAACTTTCAAACACTAAGTGAAAAGTTGAACAGAAAATTTTTAAAACCTTTATTTTTCTAGTGCTTCATTTCTAATTTTTGTTGTTGTACCCTAGGCTAGCTTCAAGCTCAAGTTCCTCTCCCCAGTTTCTCAAGTGCTGGGATTATTAAGTGTGTTTGTTTTAATGTTTCTTTTGCTCTCTCCCTGACCCAAGACTGTAGTCCAGGCAAACCTGAGACTTACTTCACAGCCCATGTTATCCTGCACACCTTAAGCTTCCCAAGGACTGGGACCCAATGTTTACTTTCAAGCTTAGAATCACTACTTGGGATTTCTCATCTTATGGCATTACTAAAATTCTTCTTTTTCATTTTAAACCTATTTAGTCTGTCTTAGATCATCCAGGAATACCAACTTAAAGATGCTATACAAATCAACCAGAACTAGACTTAACTGAGTTACTAAGAGACACATCAGCTAATGAGACAGTGATATCTTAGTGCCTGTTCTTCAAGAGCAGGCCATCTGGGAGAAGGCACTCGACCACGTGACATGGCTACTTAGCCACCATCACTATTAAGACAAAAATTATTATTTTTAATATTACTAAATACTATAGTTAAATGCTTTTTGGTCAAAAAGCCAAATGTTACTCACTTTTCAGGAATATGAATTCCCATTCTCAACATCTCTTTCTGAAAGATGTCGGTATTATTGCATAGTGTACACCTAAAGAAATACACTCCTGCATTTATTGCTTGCACCTACAGCAGAAAACGGAAAATCTATTGTTAGCAATGCATCTTTCATTAGGTTGTGAATTATATAACTAACAGAACATATGCTGTCTTTCCCTTTCTGTGCCAACGGCTCCTGGAACTATAAGCAGTCCCCAAAACACGGACAGCCTTTCTTCTGTTTGAAAACATCTCATGAACACAGACTCTGGACCTTGCAGCAGTCACTGATTTACTGTCTCAAATTGAATACTGCTCTAGTTGGCTTTCTGTTGCTATGAGAAAACATGGGTGAAAACAACTTCGGGAGAGAGGAGTTGATTTTGTCTTACAACTCCTAGGACACACTCCATCACTGAGGGAAAAAAACTCCGGGCAGGAGCCTGGAGCATAGTGTAGCAGCGTCCAGCTCAGGATCTGATACTATTCGTGTACTATGTAAACCTTCATGGGGTAGCTCCTGTCAACAGTAGGCTAGACCCTCTTCCATCTGTGTAGTCCACACCCCACAGACATGCTCCTAGGCCAGTCTGTTGAAGGCCAAGCCACAACTGAGGTTCTCTCTTCCCAGGTGTACCTAGTTTCTGTTAAGTTGCCAAAAACTAACGAGTACAGACACTTAATACAATTTCATTTCCTAAATATTGCTTTGTCCTCCACAGAATAAGGAGAAACAATGAAAATCTTCAGTATTTGAATAGATGTTTATTGTTATATAAATATTATTTGTTTTTAACTCAATTTTGATTTTACCCCCAAAAGAAAAATACTGAATGTTTTATCAGTGCTATACAGCAAATACACAACCAAAAGCCACAGAGGACATTCAGTGGGATATAAGAAACTATAGAGTTGGGCTGGAGAGTTGGCTCATCGGTTAAGAGCACTGGCTGCTCTTCAAGAGGACCTGAGTTCAATTCCCAGCACCCATATGGTGGCTCACAACTTTCTGGTGCCCTCTTCGGGCCTGCAGGCAACCATACAGTCAGAACACTGTATACATAATAAATAAATCTTTAAAGAAAAAAACAAAACAAAACTACACAGTCTAGAATCCTCCCCCAAAACTAGCAATACATATTCACTTGAGTTCTACTTTCTAGATGACAAACAATGCTATGTAACAAAAGTAGTAAACTCTGAATTCCAATGAGTAAGCACACAACTGCAGTATCATGTAAAAGTGTTATCTGTGTATATGTGTACCTGTGTGTGCATGGGTGTGCATGTGGAGGCCAGAGGCTGATGTCAGTCTTTTCACTTAGTTTTTTTTGAGATAGGGTCAGTCATTGAAGCCAGGATCCACCTATTCAGCTAGACTGACTTTCCAGTGAGTTCCAAAAACTCGTTCATCTCTGATGCCTTTCACTAATGTTCCACAATGGTCCAAGCTGAGGTTACAGACCAGGGCTGCCATGCCTGGCTTTGTAAGTCCTGTTTTTTTTGTGTTTGTTTGTTTTTGTTTTTTTTTAAAAGAATAGACATGGAATAAAGAGAAAAAACCCACTGATTATAATAAAATATTGTCAGAGATAGTGGGGAAAAAGCTAAGTTTTAGAAGTAGATGTTTGCCAAGAAAAAAGGATGAAAGACATTTCAAGGGGAGTCTCCATGGCAAGACAGAGAACATACAATTAGGAAAGCTATAATTAATAATATATTTGATAGGACATTCTGACCAAACTGAACTAAATAATAAGACTACAGAGGTGCATTAAATCCAGAAAAAGAGAAGCTTCAAGGGGAGCATAACTGACAGGAAATAAAGTGTCTCTAACAATTAGTAGTTTGGAGAGAGGCAGTGGCGACAACAGGGGAGGGACAGTGGATGGATGGGGACGAAGGAAGGAGAAAGGACTGCAGCCTCGGACTCCTGGCACACAGTACACACACAGGAAACGACGGAGAGACGCTATCTCACCAATCATGGGATCTAAGATACAAAGAAGTATCTGGTAGCAAAGGAAAGCACAGAAACCCAGAGACAAACCGACCGGCTAGAACAGAACATGTCACGGACACCGAGACCGATGGAGAAATCCAAACTGTGTAAACACTATTCTTTTCACTTTAATGTCTAGTCTCCTCACCAAGTTTCTGTATGTAGTAATCCAAGTAGTTCTAAAGAATGGTGCTTAACCATACACTGTGAGCTAGAGGGTATATTTCTGATTTTAGATTCTGGAATCAAGAGTGGAAGTCTATTCTATAGATCCTGTTAGAGAAAGTGTGACAGGAGTTAGTATGCTCTAATTAATTACAGCAACTGTTGATTGGCATATGATAGTCAAGTGTCTGTGTGGAGAGAAGTCTAAATTCAATGTTTTTAAAAACAGCACTAAGTGTTTTGTTAGCAGCATTATCTCTAGGGTCTGTCTCAGCTCTCTCCACAGAGTAGTGGGGGGGGGGGGGGGCACTCTACAGCAAGCTAGATCCCAGCCCCGTGCTTCTAGTTTTCAAAGTGCTTATTAAAACTCCCCATAAACATTAGCTCAAATAGAAGAACTCTTTTTGCTTTATTACTAACAGATACAAAGCAAATCTTTACAAAATTAAAACACACTTGTCAATAATTAATGTCACCTAAATATAAATCTTTAAGAAAAAATACTTAAGAGTTGGAGGCCAGCCTGGTCTTCAGAGCAAGATCCAGGACAGGAAACAAAAATACACAGGGAAAACCCGGTTTGGGGGGGGGGGGGGGAAGTCTCACATAAAATGAATTTCTTCAATAGTAAGAATTGCACTTCATGATAATGTTTATTAACTATACTTTCTGGTACTAACACATTTGTATTCAAGAATTAACAAAATTAAAAACATTTCCAACAAAATAGGCTCCAATTTACTACTTTTAACTAAATAACCTAAGTATATAAGTTCAAGAGACCATATTTTAAAAAAAAAAAAAGCCACCATGCAGTGGTGGCACACGCCTTTAATCCCAGCACTCGGGAGGCAGAGCCAGGTGGATCTCTGAGTTCGAGGCCAGCCTGGTCTACAGAGTGAGTTCCAGGACAGGCTCCAAAAAAAGCTACACAGAGAAACCCTGTCTCAAAAAACAGAAAACCAAACCAAAACAACAACAATAACAAAGCAGAAATCAGGCAGGCTTCAGCACCTCATCACTGCTAGTACTTTTATGTCTTTTTTGAAATATGAGGTAATTTAAGACCTAATAACTTTCAAAAAGTTTGTCAACAATAATCAGAAACATTTCACTTTATTAAACAAATAAAATCTAAGCTTTATAAATCAATTTTTAAAAAGTAAATTTCTGTTATTTGGCATGGTTTTTGTCTCTTTTGTCTGATAGCACTCCCAACTTTTATATTACATGTACAATACTAATAATTGGGATCTCTTTCAAATGATCTCAAACTTTTCCAGATAAAGACACTCAACTCTGTTGAGTGTTTAGTCTTCTGCTTGCCCGCAGTGGGCATTAAACGCAGGGCCTCATGTCACTCTAGACAAACCATCTGTCACTGGACTACATCTCTAGCCTCGTTTCTGGTTTTTATGATACTTTTGGTTTGAGCGGAGTAAACACAGATTTATTCAGGGAAAGTGAGGAAAGAAGTCCCAAACTAGGCTCTTAGAGAGGAATACTGGTATTTTATAATAATCTATATTGCATTGACACCAGGTTAAAATTCAAGTTAGCAAGCAACAGATTTTATATTATGGAGACAAAAATTACAAAGCTAAATTACCTGTAAACAGTCTCTGTGAAACCAAGCATTCTTACAGCAGGGGCTTTGCAGTATGTTATAAGAAGGAATGGGCTCAATAAACTCTAAACAGATGGTACATGGTAGAGAGTCTCTATACTTAGATGTAATTGCTTGAACCGGACGATGTTTCCAGCAAAATGACCTGAAAATGGAAATTATTTAAGAATATATAAGGAAAGGAAAAATACAATTCAGTTAACATTGTAATTACAGACTTAAAAGAAAATTCCCTTGTTTCACAAATGCATCTAAAAGAAATGTGGGCCCAATAGTCTAACAAACAGTAATCAAGGAAAAGTGAACACTTCGAGACATAAACTTACCTCATACAGACTTTCAATGACTAGTATCACTGTTTCTGTTATTAAAGGTCATATTCACTCTTGTACTCACTAAGTGAGCACACAAGACTGTCCTTAACATCACATAACGTAATAGAGAGGGAACTTAACATCCCCATCATGTAAGGAGTCAAAAGCAAGTAACAATCTATTCCTGACAGACTTTATTTCCTTTGTATTTTCCAATGTTTTCCAAGGTGCCTACACATTATATAAGTGAAAACATGAAGACTCAAAGTAACACTCATGGTACCAAATGCCAAAAGTTACAAAATCTTCATGTTTGAAGTTGTACTCAGGTGTATCCCAGGGCAAAATTTGCTTATTTTTTTAACTTAACCAAGTTTATAGGGCAATTTAATTTGTGAACCATGTAATATAAAATATTTCACAGAAGTATGAACCAAAAGTTCAATACTATATCCAGAACTAAAAGTCGAATGTAAAGAATAATCTTGGGTCCATTTTAGACATGGCAATTCAAGTTTTATCAGAAGTAACTCTAGAAGAAATCATATAATACAATATTATATACAAATACACATATACACACATTTTGTTTATCTGACATATGTAAGATATATGTCTGTATAAATTCAGTACAGCTTTAAAAAGTAGTTTTACATGGAAATTATATCTTTGGGCTATTTCCCATTGTTCTTTAACATTTATATTTAAAATTTTCAGTTAAAAAATATTTAAATGTATACAAGGTGTTTTGACAGCATATACATCTGGGCACCAATTGTATGCCAGGTGCCCCCGAGGCCTAAGAAGTTTCAGACAGATGTGAGCTGTCACACTGGTGCCGGGAACTAAGACTGGGTCCTCTGGAAGAGCAGCCAGTGCTCTTAACTGCTGGGTCATCATTCCAGCCCCTCATATTTAATAGTTAATTAACAGTTAAATAACTCACGCAAAATTGTCAGTAAACTGGAAAATACATTCTTTCTGAAGTCCACAGGGCAAGTGATAACTTCGTTTACATTGGGGTACAACACATCCAATTGAAGCACCATTTTTCTTGCAAACTGTACACTTCTAAAAGAAATACGAAAACAGGAGCATAATATAAAAAATTTTAAGTACTATAGTATGATCAAGTAATTAATGAGTATTCCTTATGGAGAGACTGAAAATTATTGCTATAGTGATAGTATATTCTATCCTAACCCAAACGAGAAAGTTAGGTTTTTTGGTGTGTGTCAACTTGACACAGCATAGAGTCCTTGGAGAAAAAAGGAACCTCAGTTGAGAAACTGCCTCCATCAGCTAGGCCTGTAGGCAAGTCTGTGGGGGGCATTTTCATGATCAGAGATTGGTGTGGGAGGCTCAGCCTACTTGGCTGGGCAGGTAATCCTGGGTTGGATAGGAAAGCAGGCTGAGCAAGCCATGGGAAGCAAGCCAAGAAGCAGCGTTCCTCCATGGCCTCTGCTCCAGTTCCTATCTCTAGGTTTCTGTCTGAGTTCCTTCCCTCAACGATGGACTGTGACATGGAAATGTAAGATAAAATACACTAGCCGGGCATGGTGGTGCACACCTTTAATCCCAGCACTTAGGAGGCAGAGGCAGGTGGATCTCTGAGTTTGAGGCCAGCCTGGTCTACAGAGCAAGTTCTAGGGCAGCCATGGCTACATAGAGAAACCTTGTCTTGAAAAACCAAACGATAAACTATACCATTCTTCACCAAGCTGCTTTTGGTCATGGTGTTTCTTATGGCACTAGAAAGCAGACTGGCGTGGTCACCTAAGGGTGCTAAAGTTCAGAAAAAGCCAGTGTCTGTGCAGAGGTAGAAACAGTTTTTGTAGATGTAATTATTCAAGGTCTCAAGGTCTCCGTCAATTAGTGTCTTTATAAAAGATAAGGCAGATTTAAAACACAAGACACTCTGAAAACAGGCCATGTGAAGACAAAAGAAGACCCTTTCGTAAACAAGGGACATCAAAAGTTATCAGCAGCCATCAGGAGGGAGGGAGTACAGGAGGAATTCACTTTATGATCTTTAGCAGGCTCCAACTCTCAACACTATGCTTTATAACAGTGAACTCTAAACCCATGAAGGATTACATTTCTGTAATTTGTTATGGCAGCCCTGGGAAATGAGACCAATGTTACTAACCATAACCGTGGCACACGCAGGAAAAGTAGTTAGAATATACACCTGAACCTAAACATACCTTGGAACCCTTGTAACAGTCACTGATTCAGGGATTACAGTCTCACTGCTAACCCATGGGTCATCCAGGCCACAGGAGGAATCCTGGAGAACCTCAAGGCTCTGACAGTGAACTGACAAGGATCTCTGAGGTACATGAGGGTGGGAGCACTCTCTTCAGGTCAAGATGCTCTCAAAGGCCCAGTGTACTCAGAGGATTTGGATGTTTGAAGAAAACAGGTAGCTACAGAAACTTGTAAGGGAGACTACCCTTAATTCCAAGTTTGCTATTAAGAGGTTAAGGAATTTTGATATTAGTATCCCCCTTGGTCCTTTGGCTTATGCTAACCATTCAGACAATGTTTCTCTAGAGCCTTAGGTACTCTATTTCACCATGAACTCCCCTTATGCTAACCACTCACCCAAAACAGTGACACTCTCCACTAAAATAAATGCTTGAATGCTGCTGCTTTATTTTCCCATCTGCACACACTGAGAACAGGACACAGTGGCAGGGAGAAACATATTACTTAGCTCTGTTAGAGACTGCAGAGCTAAGTCTTTTTATCTTCTCAGTTAAAGAAAAACAACTCCGTTGTTTGTGACAAACAACATCTAGCCCTCCTCACCTCCACCTTTTTTTTACCCACTCTTCCCTCCATCTCAAGACTTTGGAACCCGAGTCAAAGGCTTTCTCTGTACTTTAACTCTTGTCATTAATCTAAGTGGCTTCAGCATTTCTGTGACAACCTCTGAGTTTCTGAATATTTTAATGCTCTTTGCCCCCACTTGAACAAAATGATAAATGATCACATCGCCTAAGCTGTTCACTATGGAAATCATTATTTCAAGTGTCATATTCAGAACTTCTCATATTTTCAACTTTTTCCATCTTCAATTCCCAGTATTTCTTCTACTCAGACCAAATACAGACCAGAGTTTTTTTCCTTGCAAATACCATAGAAGTTATCATATGGAAGCTTCAAAAATAACTGAATAAGCAAGAAGTTAAATTTAGGATACATAAACAAGGGTCATTAGAGTTACAGAGACAAAAAAAATTACCAGTCTACACAGTTGTGTAATTTCTACCTTAACCCATCATGTCAATCTCAGTAACCGAGGTACATGACTCAAGTACCTGGGCGAGTAGACTGTTAAAGGACTGTCCATCAGCAGAACTCAACACAGTCAAAATTCTGATATGAGAGAATAATATCAGTCATGCTTATTTCTGCACTACTCAGAATAGCTAAGATATCCATCAAAAGATAAAGACATTATGGTATATATACACACTGCAATTTTTTTCAGCCATAAAAAAGTGAAATCATAATATTGGCACAAAAATGGATCGACATGGGAACCACCACATTAAACAAAACAAGCCAACCTCCGATAGATACTCTAGCATGCTTTCTCTTACATGCAATTCCTTCATTTTAGTGTGTGTGAGAGAAAGAAATAAAAGGAACTGGGCGGCTAGTTTTATGTCAACTTGGCACAAGCTACAGAGGAGGGAATCTTAACTGAGAAAATGCCTCCATAAAATCAAGCTGTAGAGATGCCTGTGGGGCATTTTCTTAGTGATTGATGTGGGAGGTGCCAGTCCATTATGGGTGGGGCCACCTCTGGGCTGGTGATCCTGGGTTCTATAAAAATAGCAGGCTGGGACAAGCCATAAGGAGCACACTAGTTAGGAGTGCCCCTCCAAGGCCCCTGCATTCTTATCTCCTGCCCCACGTTCCCACCCTGTTGAGTTACTATCCTGACTTCTTTTAATGAACAATAATGTGGAAGAATAAGCCAAACAAACCCTTTCCTGTCCAAGTTGCTTTTGGTCATGTTTCATCAGAGGAATAGTAACGCTAACTAAGACAGGACCTATAAGAAGAGATCATTGGGGGGGGAGACAGAGTCTTTTTTAAAATTTTTTTTATTTATTATTTATACAGTGTTCTGCCTGCATATATGCCTACACGCCAGAAGAGGGCACCAAGTCTCATTATAGATGGTTGTGAGCCACCATGTGGTTGCTGGGAATTGAATTCAGGACCTTTGGAAGAGCAGCCAGAGCTCTTAACCTCTGAGCCATCTCTCCAGCTCCTGGGGGAACAGAGTCTTAATAAGGGACCTTAAGTGTTCAATCGTAAATGTGACTTGTCTTAGTCTCTCCAAGGCTCAGGGAACATCACAGAACATGGGGGATAGAAGAACCAGATGGAGGAGAGTGGCAGAATGGTGCTTTTGGAACATGGCACTCTTGTGCACACTTACACAGCAGTTGTGACCATCAGCACAAAAGTACTGTAAGATTGGCCTGCCAACCTCCTATCATGGTGTGAGAGAAGAGGTCACAGGTCTCCAACGACCCTAGGTTGTTTAGGCAGATAATGGCAGCTAGGGAGTTTAGGGTAAAGAGGCCCCATATGTTTCTGAGTATCTACAGGCAGTTAATGGTCACTGGGGGAGGAAGGGACATTTTCTTTTGTGGTATTACCACTGTAAAGAGCCGAAACTCCTGTAAATAAACCGTTACCCAGGAGGCTTATGTAATCTTAATAAAACTCATTAGGTCATCAAAAGTGATTAAGAGCGAGCATGAAAGTAAAAGAGGACCGGGTGAAAAGGGACCCACAGGAGTAAGAGAAAAATGGAGGCAAACACAATAAAATACATTATATATGTACCAAAATTCCATAATGTGACTCAGTGTGCATAATTAACACATGCCAATCAAATAATTTTAATGGAATAAATGAAAGCAGACAAGTGAAGTGGTTAGGGGGAGAGAGACTAGGAACAGAGCGTGTGAGCCAACCTCAAACACTAGAAATAAAACCAAAAGTGAATAAAATGACGAAAAAGATGCGCGTTTTTTATTGTTAAGTTTCATTCAGGATAGGTTAAACTCTCTTCTGCAACAATATAAAAATGTTTTATCAAAACTTATATTTGATAAAAATATCCTTTAGAACAGAACAACATAGCCATAAGTTTCTAGTACAGGAATTGACAGAAGAAACTTTCCAAGGCAACACTAGCAGTATCTGTGGTACTTTGTGTAATAAATAAAACAAGTACTTACCAGTTTAGAAGCTCTGTTGACCTCCTTCCTGATGTCTTCTACTAGAAAGCCATAAACTCCTTCTTCTTCTTTACCTCTCTGCCAAATTCCACTTGACATCAACTATGAATATAATTCTCAATTAGGAAATACACTCCAAGAAACCAGGTTGGAATTAATAAATGTATGCATTACTATTATTCATGGCCAAATAAGAGGCAACTAAGACCTTTTGACTTTGAAGACATGTACTAACAGTGTATACACATGAACTGATTCGAGGAACATTTCAGTAACAGAGAGAGGGGGAGGTGGGCGTGGAGGAAGGAACAGTCATAATCCAGTGAGCAGTGGGGTAAGCAGAACCTCCAGCATTCCTGTTCCACTGGCTGTATTGCAGCATTTTCATACTGTACATAACAAAATAGAATTTTAATAAGGCTAAGTCTGGGGTCAGTGTTTATGTTGGCTTGAATAAGAATGGCCCTCACAGGCTCATAGATTTGAATGCTTAGTCACCAGGGAGTGGAACCACTTGAAAGAATTACAAGGACTAGGAGGTATGGCCTCACTGGAGGAAGTGTGTCACTATGGCTGGGCTTTGAGCTTTCAAAGGCCCATGCCCAGTGCCATGTCTCTGCTTTCGGATCAGGATGTAGCTCTCAGCTACTTCTCCAGCACAAGCCTATCTGCCTGTCACCACGTACACTTCCTGTCACCACACACACCGCCATGATGATTATGGACTGAACCTAGAAACTGTAACCAGGCCTCCAATTAAATGCTTTCGCTTGTAAGAGTTGCCTTGTCATGGCATTTCTTCACAGCAATACAACAGTGACTAAGACAGTACTCTTCTGAAGTAGTATATCAAAAGACAGATTATAAATAAAACTTTAATATTACTAAATATGCTAAATAAGTACAACACGTCAATAAAAGCCGAGTTTGCAAAAAATAAAGTTTGTTTCAGTCTCAATAATATCCTGAAATACAACTAGTACATATTTGTCTAAGACTTAGGTATAAGGAATCTATTGACTAACAGGAACAATTCTAAAAAGTCTTCATTAAAAAACAAATAAAGAAATAAAAGGTTAAGTGGAAATTTCTTTTGTTATAATAAACAGACTCCAATGCCAACTTAGTGTGCACATTATGGAATAATTAAATCCTTAGACTACTCTACAAGTATATTGAACTGGTAGATACAATGTTAGATACTGTTAATTGTCAGGCACAGGACCTGAGTGTGTCAATGGGGGTATTAGCTGGGGTGGGAAGACCTGTGCACTGTGAGTGGTGCCCTTCTTTGGCTGGATCCTGGACTTTAGGACTGGAGTGAGCAGAGCACTGTGTATGTGTTCTCTGCTCTCTGCTTCTTATCAGCTCAAGCCCAACCTCTGTGCCTTCTCCACCATGACAGACTGTGGCCGGCTAGACTGGGAGCCAGAACAAAGCCTGCCTCTTTCGAGTTGTCCAGGGCATTTTATCATAGGAAAAGGACCAAAGCCTCGGATCTGCAACAACCACTGTCTTGGATATTACCAATGAATAATTTAGATGATTCCCCAGGAAAGTGCTGAACTAAGTTCAACAGCATGGATGGCAGGATTAAAAATATGTTGATGAATTTATTGATTCTCCTTCAAGAAGTGGAGCTTAATTTCCCTTCCCCTTTAATATAGGATAAGAATTAAGTAACTGTAACACAGACAAGCTGACTCAGAGCGCCCTGTCCATGCCTCACGGAGTACAGCAATGTGCCACCACGCATAGCCCCACATGCGCCAGGGACTTGTCTCATTTCGGATTCTTTGAACTGGGAAGCCAGCAGAGGGAGGAAATACAGGGAAGCAGTCTATGAGTGAGATCTTTCTTTGCTTTTCCCCTGAGCAAATCCCACTATCGCCTGTTTCCTTTCTACTACTATTAACTTCGGCCTTTTCAGAACTTTTCCTTCCAGGTGCTCTGTGAAATAAAATACTTTTCTTCTCCTCCCTGAACCGCCAAACAAGTCTGTTCTGTGACATAATCAGCAGCAACAAAGGAAACAAAAAAGTGGCCAAAAGGGCACTCCCCTGAGAGCTAGCCATTTTCTCCGTTAGAGAAAAGCGGGTCTTTTTTAATAGCTGGATAAAACCAGAAGTCTTTATATGCACCAAGTAATCGTAGGGCCTTAGAATCTGATGTAAAAAAATCGTATTTTATAGAGAGATGGAAAAAAGATTCAGAAGTTAAATGATTTATCTAATTCTAAGAAATCAGTGTCATTTTCTCTTTAGAATACACTTCTAGAACAGAGTATACTTACCAAACAGTAGTAATGGACACTGAAATTCCATTTCTCATAAGTTTTCTTTTCTCCGTATTTATTGGGACAGTCATCATTTTTTCGACAGAAAACACAAGCTAAAAGCAAAAAAGCAGATAAATGTAAAAGATATCTTAAAATCACAAAACAACTTATAGAATCCGTGCTTCTTTGATGTGTGTGCGTGTGAATGGTGGCCATGGTACACACATGGCGGTCCCAGGGCACCCTCGGGTGTTTCCACACTCCCCTTCCAGCCTGTGTAAGTTGGAATCTCTAGCACTTATAGAGCGCCAGAATCAGTTAGTTGTACAGGAGGCAGAAACTGGTGGAGCCCTTACCAGCCAGTTGAGCCAAATGGATGAGCTCAAGATTTAGTGAAATAACCTATCTCAAGAAAAAAAGAAAAAAGATGGCACACACCTTTGCTCTTAGCACAAAGGAGGCAAAGGCAGGTGGATTTCTTTGAGTTCAAGGCTGGCCTGGTCTGCATAGTGAGTTTTAGGCTAGTCAGGGACAAGTGTAGTAACAGACCCTGTCTCAAAACAAAACAAATAAACCAAAGCCCTCAAAGCCTAAATGAGGGAGTAGCACAGGGAGCAAGTATAGACAGTAATGATGTGGATTCCTCATCATTCACAGTAGCAAGTCAACAGATACTGTTTACAATCAAGAAAACAACTATGTATCAACAGAGGAGACTGTTAAACTTAGAAACTTTCCTTTTCCTGTTAGATTTTTGTCTATTGCTTGTATTATCTTCATTTATCACAGGAAAATCCATGAAAAAAATTAAACAATAATTTTCTCAGATTCAAATCCTATCTAATAAATCATACAAAATGTACAAAAATAAATTTGACAAAATGTCTTCTGACAGCAAATTTAGTTTGTGGAAATGAACACAATCATCATAATAGAACATATTAACTAAGCATGCATCAGAACATTCATTCTTACTGGCTGGGTATCATTCTAAATGGATTATTATTGTAATAAAAATATTTTAAATACAGTTACTTACCAAGACTTTTTGAGTTATCAGGTTTATTTTTGTTCATTTTACTAGGAAAAACAAGAACATTAATATTTTAATTTCAAAAATCTCTAACTATTTTTCTTAAATTCAGTCAGTACATGATTATAATCAAGACATATAAAATCATTTGATACTACAGTACAGTAGTTAACTTCCTCACTTTTTGAACAAATAGAATATAAGAAGGGTGGTAGAATTTGAGGATTTCTTTAACACTGGAAAGAATATTTAATTATTAAAACAAATATTAGGATTGTGGGATGCCCTGCAATGCACCAAAAAGTCCTATACAGTGAACTGGCTGGATTTCCATATTCCCAAATAAATATTAAAGTACTGGTTAAAAAGTAAAATCAATAAAAATAAAATTTTAAAGTCCCCTTATACTTACATTGTCTGTCCCAACTGTGATTAATGATACCTAGCTAATTGTTGAGTTTATTATAACACAAAATAATGCCCAAGGTTCACAACACAAACTGGCAAGTTTTCTGAGAGTAACATTACCATATTATTCAGTGTATTGCAAATCATTATTTGCTGGAGGTGACTGGAATGTATGACTACAGTAATAAAATGTATTCTAGAATACATTTTCTTTATAAAGAGACCCCCATGGCTACACATGGTTGGCCTTTTCCCACTACAATGACTCAAGGAATCTCTCTTGGTGAATGGTGTCATAAAGGTCTGACCAACTCTTTATACAGACAACCATGTTACTTAAATTTTTTTTTAAAAAAGTTGTCTGTGGTTTCCTGTTCATTGCTGGTTAGCCTAAGATTACCCAGTGTATGTCAGTATCAAACATCAGTTTTTCGAGTCATATCAATGCCATGACTCGAATGTGCAATAGTACCCTGGGGTAGACGAGAACTTTCAGTCATTTGATTTGGTTTGTTGGTTTCTGCTCTGTAATCTCACTGCAGTCAGTATACCTAGCTTTAGCCAACTACAGGCTTACTCCTCGTGTTTTTAAGCCAGTCCATGTAAATGGTAGAAAATGCACTGAATCAAGACACAGGGTATACACAAGTAGCTTATATTATTTTCTTATGCTGTGACTTTCTTCTAGGATTGAAATAAAAACAATTACCCAAATATTTGACATTTTGAAGAAATTACATCAATTCTATAGTTTATACTTTTATTTTAGAGACAGAGTTTTACTATAGCCCTGGCTGGCCTTGGAATCCCAGAGATCCACCTGCCTCTGCATCCCCAGTACTGGGATTAAGGGTGTGGTGACCACATACAGCTCATATTTTTAACATGAGACTTTTTAGCACCTTGATTTTGAAAAAAGCTTTTCATTTTAAAGTCCAGATTTAGGATCTCCCTCTCACATTAGGGGCTGAGCCCGGGCACCCTAAATGTTAGGTAAATGTTCTCATTTCACCTTATCCTGACAAGGGACAGCCAACTTGCAAGCCTGCCTCAGACTACCTATTACAAAGGTCGCACCACCATGCCCAGTGCGGTCCCTTCATTTCAAACAAGTTTACAGAATAAAACATAAGCAAAAACAAAACAAAACAAAGTTACCCACATATTTTTAAAGTTATATATCTCAATAGCACTCACAGTATCAGTCTCAGAAATAACAATGTCAAACTCTTTCCTTCCTTAAGAAATCACTAACAATCTAAGTTCCAAAAGACCACAGTAAAGAGGTCTCTAAGTCTCTCCCACAGCTTACTCCCACTTCACTTGGATGTTTCAGTAGGCAAGGCCTAGAGACCTGAACTGTGTGATTAGTGCTTGCTAATATCATCCCACCAAAAGACAAAAACTGGATTACAGCTCTAAATATGGATTCTGAAAGTCCAGCTTGGTGGACAAGGTGGTGCACATCTGTAACAGCACTCAAGAGGTAGAGGCAGGTGTATTTCTGTGAGTTCAAGACTAGACTGGTCTACACAGTGAGCTCCAGGCCAGCCACGTCTGCATAGTGAGAGCCTGTCTCAAAAAAAAGTATATTTCTAGAAAAACAAACAAGAAAGTCTTTGTTAACATGCAGTAAGATTATTAGAGGGCTGGAGTGATATCTCAACAGTTAAGAACACGGCTCTTGCCGAAGACCCAAAGTTTAGTTCCTAACACCTACAAAGTGGCTTACAACCATCTCTCACTCCAGTTCCAGGGGATCCAATGCACCTTGGAACCTCCATAAGCACCAGGCATGCATGTGGTGTACAGACACACATGCAAGCAAAACAGTCATATACTTAAAGAAATCACAGAAAAAAGAAAGATTTCTTAGAGCCTCGAAGGAAAGATGGTTAACAGCAATTAGTGTCTTTAGTTCGCTTGTGTGTATATGAGTCAGCTAACAAAGAACAGACTATTCTTAAGAAAGATTGGAAAAGTGCCAAAACCCACAAAAAATACAAATAATTTCTTGTATCTGATCAGATCATAATGAAAGACTAAAAATCAACAGCTAAAAACTACAGAAATCATACATTTTGAAGCTGAATCACTAGATCATTGATGAACTCAAAGAAAGTATTTACAAAGTTTTTAGAATCAAGTAAAAATGAAAATATAACTTATTGGAACCTTTAAGGAACAGTAAAAGCAGGACCGGCTTTGGCTCAGTGGCTCACGGCCTGTGAGAGTCTCTAAGTCTCTAAAAAGAAGCAGTAAAAGCAGAGGAAAGTTCATGGCTGTGCATGCTTACGTTATTAAAATCAGAGAGAACTCAATGACGCACTTCAAAGAATTAGAAAAACAAACAGTCTAAGTGTCAAAGCGGGAGACAGAAGGAAGGAACAGAACAAAATTAATACAAGAGTCACAAAGACTCAAAGAAATGATCTGATTTGAAATGATATGACTGACACTCTTGGCCAAAGTAAACAAAATAGAAAACCATAATTAATAACGTCTATGAAATGGGAGGCTCATATAGGCTGAAAACTTTAGCTACCTTTCCTGTTGTGATATGGTATTTTTTTAACTAGGCAGAGGCGATGAGTTTACATTATAAATGTACTGTCACTGAACTGTATACTAACAATGGTTAATTCCGTATTAATTCCACCTAGAAAATGTTAAATGTACAACTATTGTCTATCAAATATTGGATGAAAGCACAGTAGCTGCATACAAATGTCCCAGTAGCTTGTTCTGTAATGGCTAAAAACCCACAAGTGATCTAAATATGCATCAATAGAAGGATAGATTTAAGCACAGTAGCACATTTGTACAATAGAATATCATCACTAAGATGCATTTAACTAAATCCCTAAGATGATGAAGTTTATTACTTAGAAAATGAATTACCGCCGGATGGTCGTGGCGCACGCCTTTAATCCCAGCACTCGGGAGGCAGAGGCAGGCGGATCTCTGTGAGTTTGAGGCCAGCCTGGGCTACAGAGTGAGTTCCAGGAAAGGCGTAAAGCTACACAGAGAAACCCTGTCTCAAAAAACCAAAAAAAAAAATGAATTACCAGATGAATTTTTATGTTAGTGATATCCCTTTAAATTAAAAGGAAAACTAACCAAGTTACCAGTGTGTACTGATTTTCATATGCAAATGGCCCTCAGGAAACAGTTTCTCTTGGTCTCTACACACTGGATCGCTATGACCACTGCTCAGGATTCTTATGTCATTCTAACACACAAAAGTCTTGTAGTATTCCAACTCTAGAATTCAAGAAATCATGTGAACAATCTAGACTGTGCCAGGGAGACATGCTCTGATTTAAAAACACACACCATCTTCTTTGCAGGAGTGTCTGATGGTAGGCTATTGTTTGCTCCAGATAAGCCTACCCACTGGTCTTTAGAAGGATGGCCCAACATTATTGGACAGGTTTTTACAGAAAAGAATGTAGGCAAGATGGTTAGGTCTTAAGCTTGTAAGCAAACGGAACAGCAAGCTTTCTGTTTATTTAGTTCTCTCTCACTCGTTAGTTAATTACATTGTACATCACTCATTTTCACAAACAGCATCAGATATAAAAAAAATACATTTTAAAAATTAAATATTTTGGTAACTCAGTTTATCTTAATATAGAGATAATAAATGTTATCTGGCTTAAGTGAGAAAAGACATATAAAATAGCTAATATGTCATGAATATGAATAAATATTGGTCTTTTTCTTATTTAAAATTTCTCCAGGGGTTATTTTAATTTTTCTCAAATATGGCTGTGTAATAGACTGTGTGCCACTTGAAAACAGAGCTTGGAATCAGACTGTCCGCAGCCAGGCTGTAAAGGACTTTTTTTTTTGTTTAAGAAAGCTGAGATTTGAACCATCCATATATTGGAAATTTTATCGAATAGCAGTTGGAGATTCAAGAAAGGGACAGAAAGAACTACTTGCAAAAATGTTTATCTTAGGACAGTAAGATAGATCAGCTGGTAAAGGTTCTAGCCATCAAGCTTGAGAACTTGTATTTGACCCCTGGAACTGACAGAGAAGAAAGGAAAAAAAAAATGACTCTCACAATGGATAATCCCCAGGATTACATGTCTCTACACACAGGATCACAATGCCTCTGACTTTCATAAAGCACACACGTGCACACGTGCACACACACACACACACACCAAAATAGTTTAATTTTTTAGTTAAATCTAGTTTCAGATCTTCATTTTTATTAGTTACATAAGAACAAATTACTGGATCTGTGTTTACTTATCTGAAGACTGTAGGTACCTCATATACATTGTAAAGGTTAATGAAAATACATATAGTATGGTTGTACCATGTTTAGTAGCTGTATTTTAGACATCTGTTCTCATTTACTATGCATTACACATGTACTAATCCATTGAATTCCCACAATAATCCCCCAAAGAAGGCTTTATCCCCATTATACATTTAAGAGACCTGAGTCAGGGGCTTAACAACTTCCCCAGTCAAGGTCACCCAGTGATGAGAAAGAAGTGATGGAAATGCTAAACAAGAAGAAGTCTGGTTCCAGTTGCACGTCTTTAAGTAATATATTCTCAGGCTTTTCTAGGAAGGCCATGTTTTTAAACCTCTGGCAGAATATTCTAACATTTCCGTTAAAATGCAATTATTTAAAAGTCCACCTTCCAGACCTAGCAAGTTAGAATCTGTGAAGTTTGAGTACAGGCGTCAGCATTCACGGAGCCTTTACAGGAGTAAGCACACAATAAAGTATGGCATTTCTTGATGTAGGTAAAAGAAAAACAAAGACAGACTGGGAACAGAAAATCTAAAACTGGTGACTTGCTGGTAGCATGTATGAAGCTGGAGGATTTGCCTGCAATCTTTGGGAAAGGAGAGCCAATACCTTTGTGGCAGCCTTTCGAAAAACAATTTCAATGATCGTGTTATTTCATTTTTTTTTTCTTCCTTGTGTACACTGAAAGCAACACTGGTTAGCAGGGATGGAGGAGGATGAAGAATTGATTTTATTTTGGATGTTAGTACCACTTTAAAAAAGGCATTTATATATTTCGATGGTACATTAACCAGCTGCTAAAACCTTAAAAGGATCTATGTATCTTCTTTTTCTACAAAGCACAAAATCAACCTGACAATTTTCAGTAAGGCGAAATGAAGAACTTCCCTAAACATCTGAAATACTGAAAGTTTACATTTACTGTGCACATCTAAGTTATTCAAAAAGGTATGGCTTTTTGTCGGGGTTTGTGAGAGTCCAGTTCATCATAAAAGACGAACAAAAAGAAAACCCAAACAAAAACGCTCGAAGAAAACTCGATTCTTGATGCATTGAGTTCCTCTTAAAATAACTCGATAATAACACAGTCGGCCAATGAATGAAGAGGGCGAAAAGGCAGGCGGACAGCCTAGACCCCTATGCCCATTGTTAGCAAACTAACATCTGTGAGCCACCGCTGTTACTGTAGCCAGTTAAAATGAGCAAAGAGGCTCAGATTTTTGCGGTACACGAGAAATGTCAAAGCGTGAAAGAAAAATACCCCGGTTTTAAACACAAAGGATACTCAGATTTCAGCTTAAATCCCCACGAGGCATTTCAAGGCTGTCATTTCTCTGCGGTGCGGGGACCGGTCTGAGGAGCAACTGGGAGCCACGTCGAGCATCCCTGCGTGCAACCCTCTCCGCCACCCCCCCCCCCCGTCCCCCGCCCGGGCCCCCACTTCTGTCTTTAGTTAATAAAGGGCAGCTCTCCCACCTCCCGCAGCGAGCTGCGGCAGCGCGCACCGTGCACCGTGCAGCGCAGGGAGAAGCTCGCACGGCTCATGCGCAACCGTGCCGGGGACCCTCCCGTCCCTCCCGGCCGTGTCCTCACCAGGCGCGGAGCAGGAGTCCCAGGGCCGCTGCGTGACCGCCCGCGTCTGGCGCTGCGCTGCCGTACGCCCACCCGGCGCAGCCCCATCCAACGGCTCGCAGAATTCAAATTCGCCCACTTCCGCTTGCGACCCGGAAGGCACGGCTGCTCCGCCCCGCCCCGCCGCAGGGAAGTGGGAGGAGAGTGGCTGCTTCTGCGCCGTGGCATCTGGGGCGAACTTACCCGTGGTGTGCGCTGGAGAGGCTGTGCGGACCCGGCGAGGAAAACAACTCCTCCTTGCACGTCCCGGGGACCAGCCAAGGGCGCCAGCCACCCCCACCAGGATGGGACTGAAAACAGGCTTACCCCATGCTAATGAGAACGGTGTGCAGGCGCCTTCGTCAGGGGTTCTTTTGCATCACAGTTCCCTATTGTCCTGGAAGATTCTTTTCTTGGCCCTTGGGTGCCTGTTCCCTTTAGCGAGAACCAGGATGAAAATTTTACTCCCAAAATGTCTGGAGTTTCTGAAGGGAATACATCTGAGAGGTTTAAGAAACTTGCACAGAATTTTGGTCCTATAGGTAGATGGCTGAAAGAACACAACTGTCTGTAAACATTAGAGCGGGTTTTAATAGTGGGTCAGCTAATACCTGAGAGCACTGATTTAAACTTGATTTACCCTAACAGTGTTTCGTCAGTGTCTTTCAAAACACAATTTGAGAGATTTGCTGGATTTCTAGAATCCAGACACCCAGATTCTAGATACCTGGCACGAAGGTAGAAAGTTATTTGTTAACCGATGTAACGTTTTTTTAACAGTGGGAAAGGAGAAATCTGTCCACCAATAAATATTAAATTACAATGTTTTAGGATTTGATATACTGATACCGAAGGCGTTCAAAGTTCAAAGATCAGCGATGTTGAAATACTGAGAAGTCAACTTGGTTAATACCCTTCTTTGAAATTCGTGCATATGCATGGCGATACAGAGTTTCAGGATGGAACCACAAATTACCAGTTATCTCTGGCAGTGAGATTGGCAAAAAGGGAGGGTAAAAGACTGGGGATTTTTAAAAACATTATAACCAGCTGAATTTTCAGATTAAGAGTATTTGACACTGCCAATTTTGTTTTTTAAAGGAAAATTGTTAGAATTTGAATGCATTCTGTGCACAGAAACAGGCGTGTAAATGAATGTATGTTTGTATCATAGTTGGCTAGGCTGTTTACAAATTCATTCATCAGTGATTAAGGGGCTGGAGACATGGATCAGCAGCTAAGAGCACTGGCTGCTCTTCCAGAAGTCCTAGGTTCAAATTCCCAGCACCCACAAGGTGGCTCACAACCTACAACTTGAGTCCCAGGGAATCTAGTTTCTTCTTCTTGCCTCCTCTGGCACTGTATACACATGGTGTATATACATGCAAATAAAACACCCAAACACAAAGTAAAATGAAAAAAAATTTGACATAGCCACATATTTTGTTATTCCTATGTCTTACTATTTAATGTTCTACATTAATATTATGAGCTCATTAAATATGTAAGTTCCTGAAGGTAGAAACTAAATGTTTTCCTATATATTTTACAATTCTTTGCACCTTCCTGAAGTAAGTTTTATCTCTCATAGGAATTAAAACTCTCATTCTGACCTTCAAGCAAGGTTAAATATTCTTGGGTAGGGCAGTTGATTCAATCTAGAGGTCTTGATAGGTTCATTTTCTCTGCTAGTTAAAGAATTAAAAGGCAAGGAAAACCTTCAGCATAACAGGTAGCATCAGAGAAGTCTCAACAAACACCACAGACTCCAGCAGACAGAATGAGCTATTGAAGAAAGGCAGCTACTAGGGATGAGGAAACACACACATGCAGCAGACACACAGAGAAAATGGCCCCCTGCAAAGTGGAGTGTGGGGTGGGGGAGACTCCTTCTCCAGAAGCCAAAAATCCCATCTCTTCTCTAGGGCTGGCTTTTTAAAAAAAAGTTTCTCAAAAGAGTTTTCCTCCACCTAATGGAGAGTTGGTCAGTTTGGAGAAAGACGGGATGGTTGATTGGTCCCCAGCTGTTGTGTAACACGTCGTGGTCAAGCCTCGGACTTGTTGAGCCAGTCCCAACAACTGGGGGCCTGCTGGAGGGAGACAGAAGCCTCCCCGGCCTTTGTTTTGAGCTGACAGGTTTTTGTCTCAAGTCAGGAGGGTGAGGAAGAAGCCTGCTGTGTTGGAAATTCACCACCTTCCTTACCTCCCCATCCCCACTGCCTCCTACCTCTCTGCCAGCCAGGGAGTCTGTCCAACCCCCAGTCTCTCATTGGGCTAGATCACTTGTCTAATGCTTAATCTCTGGCACCAGCAAGGAAAAAAAATGCTCCCGGGCTCCCTGCATTAGCCAGAGTTCTCTAGACTAACAGAACTTATGGAATGAACCTCTCTCTATATATAGAAAGGGGATTTATTAGAATGACTTACAGTCTGAGGTCCAACAATTGCAGAAACAGAAAGTCCAAGAATCCAGTAATTGCTCAGTCTACAAAGCAGATGTCTCAGCTGGTCCACAGTATATGCTGGAATCCCAAAGAAGTAGCTCTAATGCCAGTGAAAAAATGGACTTGCTAGCGAGGTGAGAGCAAGCAGGAAAGGAGCAGAAGTTTCCTTCTCTGTGTCCTTACATAGGCCACCAGCAGAAGACATGGCCCAGATTAGATTTGGGCTAGAGATCTGGATGAAGGGTGTGTCTTTCTACTTCAAAGATTCCAATTAGAAGTAGACCTTCCCACTTCAAATTAAGTAGAAATCCCTCACAGGTGTGCCCCCCACTTCTGGGTTTTATTATTCCAGATGTAGTCAAGTTGACAATCAGGAGGAGCCATCACAAACCCACCCCTTGTCAACTAATTTCCAAATGAAAACAATGGGGGGGGGGATAACCAGGTCATAATAACGACTAAACACAATATAACCATTCTACGTACAGTCACAAATACATTTTATATTTAACCAGATTATTACTGTGCCTAACATAGTACAACTACCCCTCATACAACTGAAAATGCATTGTTAATTTAGAATAGGTGGCAATGTTCCTTAAGGGACCTTCTTTTAGTATCTCAAACTTAAATATGATAACCATTGATGTTCTCTTTATTGATGTTACATCACACGATAAAGAAACTGAAGGAAAAAATATTGTACTAACACATTCTTAAAAAAATTCAACAGAAGCACTCACGCCAATTATACCCCTCTTTCTGCAACTGTTCTAGTGGCCTTGGCTGGTATTTATAACTACCTTCCTCTACTACCCATTCTGTGTTTCCCCCACCCTCAGCAAGCACCTCAGCAGGTCTTGGTTCTTTTCCCAGAAGAGTGACCCATCCCTTCATTCTTGATGGGTCTGTGTCCTTTGTCATCCTCCCTGGATTAGGCTCTTGTAGTTTCCC
>CABHPQ010163257.1:20655-31512 GCA_902168405.1 Peromyscus aztecus | reverse complement strand
CCCTTTGGTCGCTGAAGTTGTCTTCTTTGTCCGTTTGCTTTTTCTTCCACACGCCCCACCCACTCTCCTTCCCCCACTTCCCCCGGCAATCACACACTGAGCAGTTATCTTTTTCTGTATTTCCTGCAAAGCATATGGTGATATTTTCCTGCAGTGTGTTTTTATTTTTCTGTAAGTGCTATTGTGTCCTCTAGTACATTCTGAGTCTCCCTCTTCCTCCCAGCAATATGGCTTTTCTAAAGCATCCACAGTACTGTGATATTCCCAGCCTGCTCCTCTCCACCCCGCGCCCAACTGTGGTGCCACTCTGGGTGATCTGTGCTTCCCTTCCCCAGGAAGCTGTTCTTGGGTGCATTCCTCTGGTTCCTTTGCCAGCACTTCCGCCCTCTCCCACCTGCCTTGCTTGTTTGGTTTTGCAGGCCTAACCTGTGCTCAGTGTGCTCTTTAACGTTGGTGCCAAAAACTCACCAAGAGTTTGAGAATGAAACTGGCGGTCTCAGACAACAAGAGGCCTCTTAAGTAATTTTTCACAGCAGGCCTGGTACTTTCTTCTGTTAGTTGATTGAATAAAAGAAATACACCCCCCCCCCAAAGGAAAATGCATTTCTCTCCTTCAGAGGCTGTGCTACAGAACCCGCAAATGAGTAGCTCCTCATCAGCAGCAAGTTTGCCCTGTCCTTGGTATCATGTGAGTTTTTGCATTTCTTGGGAGGTGTGTGTGTGTGTGTGTGTGTGTGTGTGTGTGTGTGTGTGCTCAGAGGCCACTGCTGGCTCTTCCGAGCTGCATTCTATGTTCGAGGCTTTCTGAGACCCTAGAGGGAAGATGGTTGCCTCATTCAGTTCTTTCCTCAACTCCTCTGTCACTAGAAGAGCTAGCCTGAGCTACTCCACCCAACAGAAACTTCCAGGGGAGGAAGCACTCTTCATAGGTGATGATGCCACACTGCTGGGCAAAGTGCTGTAGATTTCCTGATATTCTGCTCTGTCGCTCTGGCTTCTTCCTCGGCTTCCTGTCACATGGTCTCTTCTTGGTTGTTCAGTAACTATACAAGGAGTCCTGTTCTGCACGGTGAGCCAGTGGCCATGGCCTTGATGTCATAACTGCTTCCATGCCCCTGGGCTATGGGCACACATGACCCCGAACCTCTCAAGACTTGAGTTTTCTGATGAAAGGTGATGGAGGGCTGTTGAGGGTTTGAGTTCTTTCCGTTTGGCGTATCATATTTTCACAAAGTTTCAATACTCACCGATATGTCCATCAAATGGTTCCCTTCCTACGTCAGCTTTGGCTTGTGACCCCAGCCCTCCACCAGCCCCGCCTGTCTGTGGAGGATCCGAGGACCTTCACCCTTCCTACCACTCCCGAAGTCCATTCTCAGATACTTTCCCTCCGGGAATTCCCACCCACGCCCAGTCACCCTCTTGGACATCAGTGCGCTAGTTCTAATCTTGTGGGGTCGCTATCTCTTTCTCCTCCCAATCCTTCCTTCATGCTCACAATCTTCTGGAAGTTTCATCAGTTAAGTGGAAGCTACACATACTTTGATTCCTCTTGCTTTTCCCATTCTTGGGGCTCCTCTCGATAAGGAGTAAGTCTGGGCTACCCTGGAGCCCTCAGTTATGCGAGATCCCAACCTATCTCAGCATCTCTGGGTTACCCTAGACCTGCTTCTTATGCTAGCAGACAGAGACTAATGACTCTCTTCAACAGCAGACTGCTAGTCCTTTTAACCTTTCCACGATCACATTTACAAAGGTGTAAAAGCTATGGGCACCACCTCTGTCTGGCCTCATATATATATATATATATATATATATATATATATATATATATATATATATATATATATATATATATATACATATATATCCCTTTCTCCTTTGTGAAGGAAATAGCTCAAGGATGCTGAGACAAGAATCCTGTCAAGGCCAAGCCAAGGCTCACAGTCTCAGGGGTTATAGATAATAATGGCCATAGAACTACAGACAAGGTCACCCACCGCAACACACACAATGTTAGAAAAATGGGGGACAGAGGGCAGAATGACGTAACAGGAGGTTTGACTGAAAGTCACCCACTGTTTGCAAGTACATGAGCTGCTTTAGACACAGGCTCATGCAGCAGAACAGGAAAATCAATAGGACGGAGGCAGAGGGCTGTGTTGATGAATAGGCATATTTATCAAGCTGCCCTTCCATCTGAGCAGTCTCCTTTCCCACGCCTTCTGTCTTCCTTGTGTTCTCCCATCTTGCTGTAGTTCACAGGGAATGGCAAGAGGCCGGGAGACATCCCTGAAGGGATGTAGCATAGTACACACGAGGATGCTTTGCACAAGCCAGGTAGGCAGATGCATTGGTTTCCTAGTATACTGGTCCATGCTGAAGTACTCTTTCAGATGTGGAGTTATCTTCATTTGTTAGAGAACACCCTTTGCCTCCATTTTCATTTGTGTGTGTGTGTGTGTGTTTTGTGTATGTGTAGTATTGCAGAATATTTGTTTAATTATGCAAAGATGTGTTTGTTGCATTTGTTTAACTACATAAAGATGTGTTACTGTTTTACTTTGCCTGCCTAAGGCACCTGATTGGTCTAATAAAAGGCTGAACAGCCAATTGCAAGGGATGAGGTACAGGTGGGACTTCCGGGCAGGAAGAGTAAGTAAGAGGAAGAATTTAGGCTCAGGGGAAGAAAGGAAAATAGATACCAGGGAGACACCAGGGGTCAGTCAGCCAGACATGGAGAAAGCAGGAAAGCAGGACATACAGAATGAAAGGAAGATAAGAAGTCCCGAGGCAAAATGTAAATGAAGAGAAACAGGTTAAATTAAGTTAAAAGAGCTAGTGAGACAAGCCTAAGCTAAGACTGATCATTCATAATAGTAAGTCTGATGTTTTGATTTGGGAGCTGGTTGCTGGCCCAAAGAAAAAGTCAACTACAATGTAGTATGTAACTGTGCACAAGGGGAGGCCCAAGGTTCATATCAGGAATCATCCACCATCACTCCTTACCTTTTCATTGAGTCAGAGTCTCTTAATCAAACTCAGAGACTCACTGTTATGGCTAGTATTGCCCATCAACTTTCTCCGGGGCTGTCCTCTCTCTGCCTCCCAAGGCTGTAGTTACAGGCAGGCTGCCATACCCATCCAGTTTTTACGTGGGTTCTAAAGATCTAAAATCAAGCTTGTGCAGAAAGCCCTTTAACCATAGTACCGTCTCCCAACTCCATAGATAACAATTTAAAAAAGTATAAGCACTCTAAAGATATCACAAATTTTTTTTGTCATTGGTAGTTAGAACATAGTTTAAGTACACTCTAGATAAGAGCTCCTCTCAGGATTGTTGCCATTTTGCCTTTGTGTAGAATGGTTGGCCCCAGTGTACTGGAAGCTTTCTTGAGATAATAAATGCTCTTGTTGATTACATACATGAATGGTAATCTTTTGTGGACTTCTCCAGGACCCTAACAGTAGGGGACTTGGCCTGCTTCAGATGGGATGCAAGCAGGAAGACCTTATAACAGTAACGGTAAGTGGTAATAGGTAACAAAGATATCCAAGGTTCAAAGCCAGGCTCTCAGAAACGTGGTGATCCAGAGCAGCTCTCTTTGGGCTTCTATACCCTGCTGCTAACTTGTGGCTCTAAATGCTCACCACACATCATGCCTGGCTTCTGGGTGTTTGCTGGAGTTTCTGGAGCCGCTTTGTGGATTTACACCCCCATTTGCCTGCCGTGGGTCTGTAGCAAAGCTTGACTTTCTTGTAGTTTGTTCGAAAAGGCTTTCCTAGTTTGCTCTCTATTGCTGGGATGAACACCATGACCAAAAGCAGCTTGGGAAGGAAAGGGTGTATTTGGCTTCCATTTCCACATCACGGTCTATCCTCCAGGGGAGTCAGGGCAGGAGGAGAAGGAGGACCCTGGAGGCAGGATCTGAAGCTGAACCACAGAGGACTGCTGCTTACTGGCTTGCTCCTCCTGGTTTGCTCAGCCTGTTTTTTATACAGTCCAAGACCACCAGGAGTGGCACCACCCACAGTGGACTGGTCCCTGTGGACCATTATCAGTCATTAATCAGGAAAATGCACTAGAGGCCAACCTGATAGAAGCATTTTTTTCTTTTTTCAACTGAAGCTCCCTCTTCCCAAATGACTTGAGCTTGGGTCAGGTTAACAAAACAAACAAAAACAAACACTAGCCAGGAATATCAGGGAAATGTCTTTGGAAAATGGAATTATCCTGTGGAACAATTCCCAGAGGTTGCCTCCCCTTTTTCCAGCAAACTGATCACCCAGCTAATCTCATTAGCAGCTACAGCTGTACCTGTATCAGCCCAAGGCATGTGTTCAGGAGAGCCAGCAGGGTCATACACTAAAGAGGATTCCAGAAAGTAGACTGTACACTAGTCGGGAGCCAGCCGGTTGAGAGACTGTGAGACGCAGGAACTTGGATGTCCATTAATGCAACTTATGGAGTGCCTACTGCGTGTAAGGTTTTGTTCTAGACCTTGAAATTACAGATGTAAAAGAGAGCTGGGAAGGGGCCTCTCTGTATTCTGTAGAGAATGTAGTTGATAAGAACAATAGACAAGAGTTACACAGGTCTCAGAGTAGTGGTGTAGGGAAGTAGTTTAGATGGAAGCCATCTTGCTGAGCAAGCGTGACGCCCTGAGTTCTGTGCCCAGCACAACATAAACTGGATGTGGTGATGCATGTCTGCTATTCCAGCACTCTTGGGGTAGAGGCAGGGGGATCAGGAGTTCAAGGTCACCCTCAGGTACTTCTTGAGTTCGAGGCCAGCCTAAGTTACAGAAGAGCCTATCTCAAAAACAGAAACTAAACAGAGTTTTGAGCACTATGCTAAAACCCCAAACAGGGCAACAGGCAAAAGAGAAGTGGGGTTGCCCTTTGTGGAGGCTCTGGTCAGGGGAGTTAGTGAAAAATATGATGATACATCTTGTGGGCTTCTGCGCTGAGTGTAAGCAAGCCTGTAGTTACTAGAACATCTTGTGTTAATACGTGCCTCGAAGCACTCAGATGTGTTGTTTCTGCTCTCTACAGTTGATTAAGTTTTTAGCAGTAATTTAATAACAGGCAGACTTGTCTTGTTCTATCCTAAGGTCCTGTTAGATTGCATTGAGGTAGTTCTGTCTACTTGAGGTTGAAGCAGATGGCGGGAAAACAATTGGTTCTCCAATTGCCAATAAGCGAGACAACCGTGCGTGAGAACAACTCCCACAAAGAAAGTGAGGGAAGCAATCGGTTCACTACAGGATGAATCAGGGGACAGGAAACGGGGGCTGAGGCTGTAGAAACAGGCGTCACGGGGTCTGAGCAATCTTGTCTTTTATAACATCGGACATTCTAGTGCCTTTCTTGTATGTTGCTTAACAGGGCTAATACTCATCCATGGGTCATTTCCCCCTCAAAATGACCTCTTGTTTTCTGTGAAAGGATCCTCTTAAGAGCCTTGCTCAGACACTCAGAAAGTCTGATGACGACACTCTAAACCACCAAGAGTATGAGCACCGTTGCAACCTACGGTTTCTGAGATTTTTACAGGAAGAGTGATAATCAAGAGAATAAGGCCAGGGGAAAGGTCTCTCCTGCCAGTTTGGAAGCTGGCCTGGTACCAAGTGGGCAGTTGCAGCCAACTCCTCCCCCAGGGAGGACAGCTTACCAGCACTGCTCCATGATTTAAAGAGATACAGACTTGTCCATTGACACTCAAGTATTTCTGGAGAATAGGGCTTGAAGCCACACCATGTCAATGTACTGCACCCCAAGTGACCAAATCAAATAGACAGTGAAGTAATGCATAGGAAGGAAATGAGACTTTACTATATGAACAGTATTTCCTTCAACCTCATTATCCTTCAGCTAAACCAATCAGCTTCCTGTTCAGCATTGTGTTTCATGTTCCTTCCCTCCACGGTGAGATCAATAACTTTAATATTGTTTCTCAAGTTTCTCAAGGGAGAGCCTCAATGAGTACACAGTCGCCATGTGTAAATCAGAGGATTAACTTCACTATGCCAAATGGGACGGAGGCTGTCTTAGGGTTTCTACTGCTGTGAAGAGTCACCATGACCACGGCATTTCTTACAAAGAAAGCATTTGTTGTTGTTGTTTTTCGAGACAGGGTTTCTCTGTGTAGCTTTGGCGCCTTTCCTGGAACTCGCTTGGGAGACCAGGCTGGCCTCGAACTCACAGAGATCCACCTGCTTCTGCCTCCCGAGTGCTGGGGTTAAGGGCGTGCGCCACAGTCGCTCAGCCAAAGAAAGCATTTAATTGTGGTCGCTGGCTTACGGTTCAGAAGTTCAGTCCATTATCATCATGGAGGGACATGGTAGCGTGCAGGCAGACATGATGCTGGAAAGGTAGCCGCTACATGTTGATAGTCAAGCCACAGGAAGTAGACTGAGTGTCACACTGAGTGAAGCTTGAGCAAAAGAGACCCCCAAAGCCACCCCCACAGTGACACACTTCCTCTAACAAGGCCACACCTGCTCCCAGAAGGCTACACCTCCTAATAGTGCCATTCCCTTTGGGGGCCATTTTCTTTCAAACCACCACAGAGGGGAAGTGACACTTACTTCCTGTTTTCTCTGTGAGATGGAAAATTCCCAGGGACCACTCTCCCTGGGGCACGTCTAGGTAACCGTTTGTAAAACTCACCTTGAAGCACTGAAGACTTCTGTTTTGGCCTCTGTGGGGACAAGCACACCGAGTGCCAGCCGAAGGAGGAGAGAGAGTGAGGTGGAAGGTGGGGACTACATGTTAGCCAAGGAAGCCATCTTCGTGACACCTGGGCCAGGATACTTCTTGCTAGGCATGGGGCCAACATTGAGCGTGACATGGGGTTTCGGTGGTTACCCACATGGGAGTACTAATCCACAAGCCCTCTGCTGAAAACCAATGCATCTCTGCTTCTACAATGTCTGCTCCTTACCCCATACCCTTACCTTCCGCCACAGCTGACTGGACCGCAGATATTTAACCCTCATTGGTCCGATAAAATTATCTCTCCTAGGAAGGTAGAAATTGGGCTCAGACAGCTGCATGGTAGATTCCTATTATGGCTTAAATGGATATGCTCTTCCAAAATTCAAAACTTGTAATTCGTATCAGATGTGATGGGGTTAAGAAGGAGGGTCTTGGGGGCTGGAGAGAAGGCTCAGTGGTTACAGCACTTGTTGCTCTTCCAGAGGACCTGGGTTCGATTCCCAGCATCCATGTGATGGCTCACAGCTATCCACAGCCTCAGGTCCAGGAAGTCACCCTGTTCTGACATCCTAGGACACGAGGCACACATGTGGTGCATGTACATCCTTGCAGACAAAACACTCATACACATTAAATAAACAAGTGATCTGGTAAAATAGTTTTTTGGTTTTTTTTTAAAAGAGGAGCCTTTGAGAAGTGATTATATCGTGAGTGCTGCGTCTCCCTGAATTAAATTAGTGAGTCCTGCAGAAGGTTTTGTTTGCCTTTCCATCTCTCCTGCCCTGTGGGGACACAGCACGGATCCCTTCTTTTCTGTCTTCCACCCACCATGTGAAAACAAAGCAAGAAGCCTCCATCTTGAACCCAGACAAGGAACTCTCACCAGACAGAAAATCTACCTGGGTCTTCATCTTGGACTTCCTAGGCTCCGGAATTGTGACAGGTGAATTTCTATGATCGATGAACTTGCCCAAGAGAAGGTATTTTGTAAAGCCACACAAACCAGAACAGCAAGGGGGAGAGAGAGCGTAGAAACCAAGCTATGGTTACATCAGCAAAGCAAGAGAGCGACGCAGGCAAACCTGTCCATACACCGGGCACCATCCAGAGAACTTCACGTGTGTGGACTCCATCCCACAACAGCCCTACGAGGGTGGTTAAGTACTGTTATTCTCTTTGTCCCAACTTTACAAGAGAAAATTGGAGGAACGAAGGATTTCGAATGTGCTCAAGGTCACGGGTGACTTAGGAGAGAGAGACAGAGAACCACAGACTCAGGAATAAGCCCTGGAGAAAGAGACACAGAGCGAGCAGCCGCTTGCTCGCCTGTTAGCGGTGTCTGGTGTCCTGCCACGTGCCTCTCCTCCTTCCTTCGAGACACACCAAATCCTCCTGTCTCTAACACATTTTCATTTTGCTCAAGTCAGCTTGACTGAGTTCTGCTCACTGCCTGCAAACGATCTCTGACTCAATACCCTGGGATAAGAGGGAATCATTTTCCAGCGGGGAGCCGCCGTTTGCTGGAACTGTGTTATGTTAATCAGCTAGAGAAGTATGTGAGAGATGTTTTAATTTTGTTCCTTCTTGAATTCACACAGTAAACCAAGCAGGGGTCATGTAATTCCCTTAATAGCTGAGATTAAATTTCATACAAAAATACGACTTAGGAGAGAGGCTCCAATTTCAGCCCCGGTGGCTGGGGATGCACGCCATCATGGCTTTACTTCCACCTGTGAGAGAACTCTCTAGAGTGGAGGGAAATGCATACTGATCTGTCAGAAGAAGATGGAGATGGTGCATTCTTCATTAGTCTTCATTTCCACTTCCCGGTTAATGTGTTTTTAATTACTGTGTGAGTTTTTCCATGGCTGCATTAGAAACTACAACACTCTGCAGCTTAAAAAGCTCAACAATCATTGCATTCTTGCTCATGGTTTCTGAGGGCTAGGAATTTAGAAAGGGCACAAACAGAGACGGCGCATCTCAGTCCCACCATGTCCGGGACCTCAGCTAGAAAAATGCCAAGTCTGAGCGGAGCTGGGGCTCGGTAGGGGTACCTCCCCTTGTGTACCTGGCTATTATTACTGGCTGCTGGCTGCAACTCCACCTGGGCTGCCATCCAGACCCTCCATGTGGCTTCTCCATGTGATTTCTCCGCATGACCCAGTTTGTCCTTCCCCACAGGATTACTGCAGGGTTCCAAGAGTGAGATCCTCAGAGACAGTTGGGTAGAAGCTGTGCCTCCGGGCCTCGGAAATCCTACAGCATCCCTCTGCCAGAGCCACAGACACACCTACCTTTAAGAGGTGGGAACATAGCTCTTACCTTTTGAGGGGAGAGATAATAGTGAGAAATCATGTAGTGAGAAGTTGGGATTGGGTGGGTGTGATTGTCACAGATATCTTTGGAAGAGAAGCAGAGAGTCAAAAACAGCATGGCAGATATTGACTTCTTAAAAAAATAAGACCTGTGGAAGTCTCTAAGTGTCGTACATCTTTAAACTTTTAATCTAGTTAAGTCTTGAGTGGTCCAATGGAAATTTTCATCCATCGAAAGGAAGGGGTACAGGAAAGGGAAGTGTGACTCCAGGCACATTCTGACTGGCAGAGACCCACGGCTGTGTAAAAATGACGACGGCCTGCAGAAGAAGGGCCATCCCGTCAGAGCAGGGTGGGAAATCTTCAGACTTAGAGACTGGGGAAACATTTCCAAAAGTTCAGAATAGATACAGCCGTAGTGAAAAGCTCTCAACGGGAGTAGGGCTAAAATGGGCTGGTCCTAAAAATAAAACCCAAAACCTAAAATTGCAAATGATCCTGATGAGGAAGAAGAAAAAAAAAAACCCGGCTGATTATCATATATCTGAAGGAAAAACACACAACGATGGACGGAGGGGGACGTAATCAAGATGTGTACAGAAATGTCACCAGCTTGAACAAACAAATCTTGCTATGCAGCCTGTGTTCGCCTTGAACTTCCTTTATTCCCGCCTCCGCCTCAGGAGACACGTGTCATTGAGCCTGACGTCATCAACTTAAGGAAATCAGGGGTCAGCAAGGGCCCAGAAAAAGTTGAAGTTTCAAAAACTGGAAGAAAGGTAAAACTAAATAACTCAACAGACCCTTTTGACTCATTGTGAAAAGACATGGGTCCGGGAGGGTGGCTTGGTGGGTGAAAGGCATTATGCGCATGCTTGATGACCCGAATCTAATGGCCAGAGCCCAAACCAAGATGGTAACTCGTGTGAAGGTAGATGAGGACCATCTCCACAAAGCTCTCCTCCTCTGCACATGTGCTGTGGCCTGTTCAAGCCCAACACGCAATAATAATAGAAAGTAAGTAAGAAAAAGAAGAAAGAAACGAACGGTGAGAGCGAAAGCCAGTGTGGTCATCTCTACCGCAGGCTATTCCTCCCCATTATGGATTTTCAGATTCGGAGGACCACCGTGCAAGGCTGAGTAGGACAGGCTCGGTTTGTACCCACCATCCAAGTGTAATGAACAGTGCTTCCTGCCATCCGCAGAAGTAAGCCAGTGTGAATGCCAGACAAGATGGGACAGAGGGAGCGAGCCATGTCATTTAATGGATCCGGTGCAGAATTCAGATACAAGGAGTCCTTGCTTAAATAAGCAAGGCACTAGTGCTGTGGGATGTTCTGTATGGCAAATGTGTTGCTAATAAAACACTGATTGGCAGTGGTTAGGCAGGAAGTATAGGCGGGGCTAACAGAGAGAATTAAAAGAACAGGAAGGCAGAGGGAGTCACTGCCAGCTGCCAGCCAGGACAAGCAGCATGTGAAGACGCCGGTAAGCCACGAGCCATGTGGCAAGGTATAGATTTATAGAAATAGATTAATTTAAGCTATAAGGACAGTTAGCAAGAAGCCTGCCATGGCCATACAGTTTGTAAGCAATATAAGCCTCTGTGTTTACTTGGTTGGGTCTGAGAGGCTGTGGGACTGGCAGGTGAAAGAGATTTATCCTGACCGTGGGCCAGGCAGGAAAACTCTAGCTACACACTAGTGCCATCAGAGGCAGAAAAATAAAAAGGGTTGCTTTTCATTTCTCCTGCAGTGTCTGTGACTTCTCACTGTGTGTGTGTGTGTGTGTGTGTGTGTGTGTGTGTGTGTGTGTGTGT
>CABHPQ010163256.1:0-44037 GCA_902168405.1 Peromyscus aztecus | reverse complement strand
TTAATGCATATAAGAGCACATGCTATGAAAGCAAGAGAAGCTAAGCTTTAATTCCTAACACCTATGTAAACCTAGCCACGGCCTTGTATACCAATAGCCCCAATGTTAAGGGGCAGAGACAAACAGATCTTGGAAGCCTGATGGCCAGCCAGCCTAGTCAAAAATCATGAACTTCATGTTCAGTGAAAGACCCTACGAATGAATGAATGAATGAACGAATGAATGAACGAACAGAAAGAAGTTGGAAAGTAATAGAAGAAGACTCTCAACATCATCCCCTAGCTTCCATGTGCACACACATGCACGAGTACACAGGCATGCTCTCACACACTTGCACAAATACCGTTCCACCACAATCTTAGTCCCTAGATGGTAATACTATTTTAGGAGATGGGAGAATTTCAGGAGGTGGGCCTACCTGGAGGGAGTAGGTCAGTGAAGGTATGCCTTTGCAGGTTATATATGGTCCGCCATCCCTTCCTCCAGCCCATCAGGAAGTGAGCCACTTTGCTCCCCAACATGCTCCCCATCATGGTACAGTACCTCACAATGGCCCAGAAGCTAGACTACAGGCTCAAACCTCTAAAACTGTGAGCCAGAACAAATCTTTCCTCCATCAAGCATTTGTCTTTGTATTTTCAGTGTTTAACCACTGCTTTCCAGAGATACATTGAGAAAACCCACAGCTTCCTAAGAGGAGGGAGCTAAGGGGGTAGCACAATACTAATGGTAGAAGCCATAAGCAGAAACAGCAATTCATAGTTGAGCATAGTGGCACCTACTTTGCTATCTTAGTCTCTAATGCCAGCTTTTGTGAGGCCAATGCAGTCTGAGACCAGCTTAGACAATGGAGTAACACAGGGGCATCCCCTCACATTTACTGACTACTAACTATGCAAACACTAAGACCTTACTATATCATCTATTTAGGGAGTTAGTTATAATAACTCCATCAAGTTACTATTACTATCCCTTCGCATAGATGAAACAGGGCTCTAAACAGGTTAAATGAGTGAGCCACCCAAATAGCAGCTGCCCTTTGTTCCTGCGCCACACGCACACATTCGAACCTGAGCACTGTACACACTGCCTCTACAGAGCAGCCTTTTCAACCTGCTAACAATTACACGGGCTCAGCAAGAATGGGGACCAGAAAGTGCATAATATTGGCTCTCATTATTAGTGAATCATACCAAACAAACCGATTACATGTGTATTCAAATTTCCCTCACAAATAATCTGCTCCCAATAGACTGCCAGCTCCTAGGTAAAAGAGTCAAAACTCTAACAATTACAAGAATGCACACATGAAGAGAGCACTTTCACACACGTAGTTATTGTCTATACCACACTAGGGAGGGAGTGTGCTCACTGTTCACCATCATGCCCCAGGAGCCACCAGCAGATACTTAGCACAGTATTTGTCTTATTCACCAATCCACAAACATATTTTGAAATGTGGACAGCCAACCAGATATTCTAATGCAGGGGGCGGGGGACACAGTCTGACATCTCAAAGGAGTCTTCTAGGTCCCTCTGTTGCTCTCAAGTGTGGTTCTTCATCTGACTCACAGAATTTGGGAACATTCTGAGTAACACACTGTCTCCTTGGTTCTCCCAAGGATTCTCCATGCACAGGAGAAAAATTTACTTGTCACATAAACCTGTTGAGAAAAACTCTTACTTGCTGGAGTCCTACTAACCTGCCAAAGAAAACTTCTGAACAAAGAATACATCCTATCTTCTTAGAAAGAGGCAAAGGGCACCACGCTTCCACTTCACCCAGAACCCAAGACCTTCACAGCCCCTCCTCCCCAGCATGGATCTCTCCACATTAGCATGGACACCAACAACACGACAATATACAAAACAGCCCTTCATTCAATGGCTGGAGTCTGTCACCATAAAGGGCTCACTCTCAAGTCACCCTGAGACTCCAGGACTTGGATTCCACAGCTCTGTGGGTACAGCGCGATTCCGACTACTAAGTCCTTCTCTCGGATTCACAGCATGAGCCTCAGAGCAGTTCATACTACATCTCCCTCTCACCAATGCAGCACAGTCCACACAAACAGGTTAACTCTGGTGCAGTCATCAGACAGTTAGCAGATGACTGGTGGGGCTATCTGGTGTAACGATGTGGTACACGAGACTCTGGGTTTGACCCCTAGGACCATAAAGATAAATCATAAAAATGTATTGGTTGTAACAAAAACTTCTGTTGCCAAAACAAAGCCAATCTTGTCCTTCCTGTCCAGTGCTCTGACCCAATGCTCTCTCTCCTTTCTTTTCCAACCAAAATGAAATTTTTACTGTTTCGCAAACACATCCAAAAACTGCCTGCCACAGGCAGTCAGAAATCACTTACTGAAGTGATTCAAGTAACAACAATTTGCTTTTAGCCCTAATCAGGAATAAAAATGTCTGTAGTTTTTTCATCTGTAGAAAGCAGTATAACTTCCTCCATTTAGGCCCCATTTTAAGACTACATGGTTGTATATATTAAAAACATGTGTTAGTATAGATAAATTATATCCATGTTCACGTGTGTAATTCTGAGGGCATGAAAAACACAAGTACAAATCCTAGGCCAGAATATTTTTGATTGCTCTGTTTTGAACAACAAAGCTTAGGATAGCTGGCACTGTGGCTGGGGCCATACTGCCACTCAAGATACAAACTACCAGACACATCTTCACTAAAACCTAAGTCAGTGTGCAGATTTGATCACTCTTCATTCATTTCTGAAGCTAGCAGGCAATAACTGATCAAGATGTCTACACCATACTCTGTGTGCCATCAATGTCAGACACACTGACTACGGAACACTCAACTCCGGAGGAATGCAGCACATCAACAAAACCTGCCTGCTCTCTTCTTTAAAGGGCCATGACCTGTGTGTCCTTGTCCTCTGTGCTATGGGTGTTTGAAGGCTTGCATGTGTACAGAGAATATCATTTACTGCCTGACTTCAGTGGTAGGAAGCATTCTACTTGGATTACCCTTACTATCTACTAGGTTGAGTGTGAATAGGTCTTGTAAATGTTCTTTCTCTCTAATAAAGGTACACTAGTTTATATGAATTATCTACCAGAAAACCAGCAATATATATTTGAAATAATCAAACTAGTTATATGAACAAATAAACACATCCTAAATATACAAGTATATAATGCATACTTCAATAAACTGTTACTATAAAATTTTGTTCTTAAAAGTTTTATTTTTATTTCTTTAGCATGCTTGTACTAAATAATGGCAAACTCAATTCAGTGACCCTATAAAAATCACTGCCTGTTGTGGCTAGGTTGTGATGTTATGCAAGCAATGTAAAACCAGCACCTCACAGACAGATGTACTTGAAGGCCTTTGCCAATGATAAATCACACAGCTTTCAGTCCAGGCTACAGGATACTCTATGGAATGCTAAAGAGTCAAAATCACACTGGTTTGGGGGTTACCTTTCCTGGTTGCTGAGTTTAGAATACATGGCTTCCACCAACTCCGGGCTTTTCAGAAAATGGTCTGTAATAATTAAGAACCTACAGGGAGAAGGAAGGGAAATTTGGTTATTATATACAATAAAACATACATGTCTTTACCTACTTTATAGACACATCTTACACAAAAGAAAAACCTTTCATTTTATTGAACTTTTTTACTATAACCTTTTTAAAATATTATTTTTATACATATGGTCATTTTGTCTGTATGTGTGTACATATGTACATAGTATGTATGTGTACCACATGTATGCCTAGCCACAGAAGCCAGAAGATGCATCCTCTGGAATTGGAGTTACAGACTGTGGTGAGCCACCACATGGGTGTTGGGGATTGAATCCGGGTCCTCTGTAAGAACAACAAGTACTCTTACCCCTGAGCCATCTCTAAAGCCCTAACTTTACTGTGATCTTCTCTGTTTTAGGAGGTTCATGAATTGTTTTTTTAGCAGTAACAAGGTGGGGTGGTGATCCTTGAAATATTATTTTCTCTAATTTTCCACGTGAAATTTTATGAAAATAATTCAATTGGTTCAAATAGAAAAGCAAGTCTACTTTAGCTTTTAACCAAGCTTTTCACTATCAACAGAAACATGAAATTTAGCTACAATTTCAAATCTAGACAGGAAACATAACACACAGTTTTAGTCAGAAGCTTAGTGCTTGCTGTAAGACGAGGCAGAAAAATGGACATGTCATATTGTTATTTAAAAATATGCCAACAATGCAGTGATGAATCCTGGCTTGATTTTCCACTCTTTAAGAGTACTCAAGTTACCAAGAAAACATCCACGTTGTCAAGCACTGTGTTCATCTGGACTAGAGAGATGACTATGGAAGCCTGAGGCAAAGATTATAAGCATATTTCTTCAAAGTACCTCTGTGACATCTAAAAAGATTGGATAGCACTATTAGCTCTCAATTGTATCTAACAGAAAGAATCAGTAAGACTTAAGAACTAAGGAATATGATGTTTATAAATACGGTTATAGTAATAAAAGTTGACTATAAAGTGGTAAATACACTAAACACAATTTATTTACTGTCTCAAATATCACTGAGTGTGATAATCAAATGACACACACCAATGACCACCACTGCCCTCTAAACATTTCCAGCACTGGAAATGTAGCTCAATGGCTACTACCTACACAAAGTCCTGTGGCCCCCACACCACTACCTCTGAAAGAAAAATCTAAACAAGTATTCTATTTTTTATACAGATCTTTAAAATTGTCAACTACTCAGATTTAAATATGTCTAACAATAATGAATAATAATAAAAATGTCAATAGTATTCATACTAATTTAGGCAGTTTATCAAATGGAGTAAGAGGAATTCATGCATTCCAAGCTAGATTGACAAATAAAACTGGAATCCTAAAGCCCATTCAAACATAATTTGGCTATTTGGAAATCAAAACTTTTCTCATGAGAACATTAGTTAAAAACAATATTCAATCAAACATGGTAGTGTGTGACTATGATCCTAGAACAGGGGAGGATTATGCAGAGACTGCCAAGTTCAAGGCCAGCCCAAACACAACAAGACTATCCTCCCATGACACCCCTACCCAAAAAACACAATATTGTAAATACCATACCAGAAACTAGAAAACAAGTTTTACTTCCCCAAATACTCCTCAAACAGCAGAGAAAGAGCCACAACTACCAGGCGACCCAGCTGTTTTATTCCTGGGCATATAGCCAGCACACTCCATGCCCTGCCATAGAGATATCTGCACTTCCATGCTTACTGCTGCTATAGCAAAGAACTGGAGTCAACCTAACTGTCTACTGATAAATTGGATAATGAATATTAAACACTATTAAACACACACACAAATACTATTCAACTCCAAAGAAAAATGTAATAAAAAACTTCAGGAAAAATGGATGGATGTATTATATTACTCTAGGTCACACAATCTCAGAAAAGGAAAAAAACACATTCTCTCTCAGATGCAGAATCTAAACAAAAACACATATGTAAACAAGTGCACATGTGGGTATATAGTACAACACATAGTAAAGAAAACAAGAAAGAATAAATAATAGGGGATAAAGAAGGAGTGAATACAGGTGATGGACATGAGTTATGAAAAGATGTTTTTAAAAAAAGCTAAGTGTTTTTCTAGTTCTAATTCTATCATGGATATTTTTAGTTTGGTGGGGAGGGTTAAGTGGATAAAAATATATCCAAAGGTAAACGTGTAAAAATCCAATGTGAAGCTCCACAGCTTATGGCTATTCTAAATGTAAAGAAGTTCATTGAGATGTATATGGGGTTTTGGGGGGGAGGTGGGGGCGTTTGGTTTTTCAAGACAGGATTTCTCTGGCTGTCCCAAACATACTTTGTAGCCTAGGCTGACCTCAAATTCACAGAGATCCTCCTGAGTGCTAGGATTAAAGGTGTGCGCCACCAAGCCCATTGAGGTCAGTGATTCTTGCTAAACGGACTGAACAGGGCTTTTGCTAAAACTGGATTTTACAAGGAAGCACAGATAGGTCTAAAGGGCCTGACTAATGTTTGGTCAAGAGAGTCTTTGTCAGTGAGAAGACCATGGCTCTCTCAGTTATCAAATCTTACAGCGGCTGGCAGGGATGATCAGTCCTGAAGGAGAGACCTGCATTGTGTGGCTCGGGCTCCACTGTGATGGTTTTTATTGGCAAAATTTTTATAACAAAGTTTATGAAAAAGAACTTTTTAAAGTATAGAAGCCGGGCGGTGGTGGCGCCCGCCTTTAATCCCAGCACTCGGGAGGCAGAGGCAGGCGGATCTCTGTGAGTTTGAGGCCAGCCTGGGCTACCAAGTGAGTTCCAGGAAAGGCACAAAGCTACACCGAGAAACCCTGTCTCGAAAAACAACAACAACAACAACAACAACAAAAAAAGTATAGAAAAAGACATTATTCAACCACTCAAATGCAATGCTAAAGACTTTCTCACCTACACGTTCGTGTTACTCAAGTATATCCAAACAGAAACATCTGGAGCTATTATGATAGTCTTACATCTTTCCCTTTCTAAGAATAAAGAAAAAATGAGAAGATAATAAATTCTCATGTAGTTGGTGCTCTTTATCAGCCATCTTCACGGCCAACCAAGGGAAAGAGGGCAGAAAGGGGGTCTTCTCCAATTTTCAGGAACCAGTTCATATTGAACAGTAAAACAATTTTTGGAGGCCTCTGGCCAGTTCGCAGCCAAATGCAGCCCATGAGCAGCAGAAGTTATCAGCTGAGGACTACCTCCCCTGTCCTCCTGTCTGAACTCCACACGGTGACCACTGACAGCTTCTGAGGTACTCTCAGGTACATTCTGTATCTGCCCATTATCAGCTTGGTTCATTACCAAGCTGATAAGATACAGACCCTGGCTACCTATCAAGCACCTACCAAATAAAACAGAACTCTGCTACCAGCTGGCTCGAAATAAGCTGACTCTGAGGACTTACCTCAATGACTGCAAATGCTACGTGTATATACTTAAGGGGAGTTTTCCAAGTTAAACATGTAAGATTTTCACAGAACAGCAGCTGTTTATTTGCATATAGTAATTCAAATACAAATGATTTCCAGAAAAGTAAATAATTTTAAACTTAGATAAAAACTTCAACGTAATAATATTTCATTTAAGAGGCTCAAACTGAAAAGGTTTATACTTCACCCAAGACTCACTACCAGAAGGCCACCTGGGTCCTGACCACACTGCCCATTGTGAGGAATAAATTCACAAAGATATTTATATTAATATGAAAAGACTACTAAAATGTGAAAAATAAAAAATAAAATATAAACGACAAAAGAAAACCAGGTCAAATTGTTAAGAGATAATGTAATAATTGTAAATATAAACATTACATGATGATGTAACAGGTGTAAACACAGACACTGTATGATTTTGTAACAACTATGAACACAGACACTACACATATTTACTTAACAGAGCCTGAAAACAAATACCGCAACCTGAAAGAACTGAAAGGAGCCGGGCTTGGTGGCACACCTGGAACCTCAGCACCTGAGAGGCTGAGGCACAGGAATTATGAGTTCAAGGGATAAAACCCTGCTTCAAAAGAAAGAGACTGGATTGCTGGAAGACTCTAGCAAACCTAGCAAAGCACACTCATCTTAAGTATACACAGAACATTCTCCATGAGGATGATATAGTGGGCCATAAACAGCCTCAAGAATTTTAAAAGAATGAATGAAATCATACAGTGTTTAATTTAATAAAATTAAAAATCAATAACAAGACAAAATTTAGGAAATATACAAATACATGAAAACCAAACAAATAACCAATGGATACAAGAAGAAAGTATAAGATAATTAAAATATAGCTTGAAATGAAAGAAACGGAAAGCACAATACAACAAGATTCACAGCCTACTAAACCAGTTCCCATAAGGAAACTGATGGATGCAAATGCTTAGACCCCATGTCAACAATCTAACTGCCTTTCCATCCTTAGAAGTAACAAAAGACAACACCCAAACTAAGGAGCAGGAATGCTACAACAAAGGTTACACCAGAAAGGGAACAAGGACTAGTAGTCAAACAGAAGGGTCAGTGAGGAGGCTCGGCACGTAAAAGCTCTTCCTGAGCACGCCTGACAACCTGAGTTCAATCCCTGGAACCTACATAAAGGCAGAAAGAGAAACTCAATCCACAACACTGTCCTCTGACCTCCATAAATGTACCATGGCAGTCACCTATCCCCTCACCTCCCACCCAATAATACATTCTTTAAAAAACAACTACAGATTCATAAAAAAAATCTACCTGTTTTTAAAACTAAAATGATGGTCCTAATATTAACATAGAAATGCAAGCGACCTAAAGTCTCTCCCTAGCAAACACATAAATCTTGATAAAGAACATAGGAAGTCTCACATTTTCAGGTTTTAAAATTTATGTTTATCAACACCATGTACTACTGGCATTAAAAGAGAAATTAAACTGATTTAAGAATTAAAAGGAAAAAAAACTGACCAGAGGTTCAGACCTGTGAACAATAAAACATCAGCATTTATATCCTCAGAGTATAGAAAAACTGTCTGGTGGAGATCGTTCAGTTCCTAAAAGTGTTTGCAATCCCAGTTCAACTGAGTTCAAGCCCTGGCATGCACGACAAGGCATATGAAAAATAAATAATGAAAGGTGTATGGTGGCGTGTGCTTGTAATCCCAGCGCTGGAAAGGCAGGAACAAGAGGGATCCCCTGGGGCTTGCTAGCCAGCCAGCCTCATCTAATTGGTGAGCCCCACATCCCAGTAGGAAACTCAAGCAAGGTGACACATCCTGAGGACACCAAGCAAGGTTGACTACTGAACACACAGAGAACATAGGGAAATTGCTCCACCACAGCACCTGGACGGTCTGTATCCTCTCGCACACACTACACAGATCAAAACTTGAATAGCAGCTCATCTGAGTCTACTGATCCCTTGTGATGGTTCTAGAATCAAAGATAAGAGGCCTTTCCTAAGACAGTTACTGTGAGAGATGCTGAAGGGATAGTGCAGGGTCCTTTCTGCACAGCTCTCTCTCAACATAAGAGCAGCTTGTGCCTCTAAGTAACACACTGTCTAAAGCCACAAGTAGCTGGTCTATCTAGATCTTTACTAGTCTGGAAAAAACACCCAACACCTTGACCTATGTATTTCTAATATTGAGTCCTACAAGACAGGTCAAAGGACACAGGATGAAAAAAGTACTCCAGAGATATTTCTGAAAGCTGAAGAAAGACACACATCTACCACCCTTGTGTGCTTTCTGCTGCTCTGACAGAATACGAACCGAAAGCAATTCGCAGGAAGAAGGCTTTATGCTGCTGACAGGTTACAGTCCATCAACAAAAGAGGCCAGGGCAGCAGCTCCGGGCAGGAACTGGAGCAGAGACCATGGAGGAACACTGATTGCTGGCTTGCTCAACTACCTTTCTTATACAATGTAGGCCTGCCTGCCTAGGGATAGTCGGTCATCATCAGTGGACTAGGCCCTTTGCCTCCTCAACAGCAATCAACAAACACCCCGCAGACAGGCTCCAGAGGCAATCCCCTCGTTGAGAGTCCCTGTTTCCAAGTATGTCTGTGTTCCTATCAAGCTAATACAAACAAGCAGCACACCGACAGAGCGGGTGGTGGTGGTGGGCGGCGGCGCAAGCCTTTAATCCCAGCACTCAGGAGGCAAAGGCAGTTGGATCGCTGTGAGTTCGAGACCAGCCTGAACTGAGTTAGTTCCAAGAAAGCCAGGGCTACACAGAGAAACCCTGTCATAAACCCGTCCCCTCCCCCGAAAAAATAAGAAGTTGAAGGGATCCCAAAAAGAACAGGCAAAAAAACAAAAAAAACCTATGCTAAATAACATTAACTCCTAAAAAAAACAAGTAAAGCAAATCTTAAAAGCAACCGGAGAGAAACGAAACATTCTGTTTACAGAGACAATGTAATGTGAAGAGCAACAGTGTCTCATTTACACAATGCCCATCAGACACATACCAACTTCTGATCTTTAATGAACCACCTGCTAGGGTCACAACGGTCTCCAAACAGGCTGAGACATTTGTACTATGTTCATTCACACACCAAAACTGACCTTCCCCTCCTTACTACCTTAATGAATCTCCTATTCAAGGCCAAGCTCAGGCGTTACCTTTTTCACAACCTCAAAACAACTACCATACCTTGAGTCTTCTCTTAAAACTTCTACAAAGGGGTTAAAATTGTAATTCAGTGGGAGAGCACTTGTCTACATGAACTCAACTCATCTACACCACAAAAAGTAAATAAATTATTAAATTAGTAGCTAGAATAAGCCAGATGTAGAAGTAACAATCTCAGTTACTGAGAGTCTAAGGCAGGGGATGAAAACTTCAAGGCCAGCCTAGAGAACAGAGCAAACCCTGTTTTATTACTAAAATCTCTATAAGGAAAATGATCTGTTAGGATGGCCTCAAACAATCACATTTCCAGCAAGATACTTACGGCCATTCTGACTCTGGATGCTTCTGGTAAGCTTCGATGACATTAATTGCAATATTGAGGTTTTCTTCCAGGTCTTTCATTCTTTCAGGATTAAGAGATGTGAACAAAATCATTGAACAGTAGGCAACAATCTTTTTGTCTGGATGATTTAAGCAAGACCTGACAAACAAAGAAATGAAGACTCTTAGTCCAATCATCAACACGGTAAAATATGATTGTAACATAAATACTAGTAATCCTTAGTAAATTCAGTATATTGGTACTCTTAGGATATAATAAAGATTTACAATGCTGTGAAACAAAGCATATCCTTGAGTATAAAAACAGTAAATATAACAGTAAGCTACAATAAAATGGGACTGGAGAGTTGGTTGAGTGACTCAAAGCACAAACAGTTCCTGCAAAGGACCCAAGTTTGGTTCCTAGCACCTACTCCTTGAGGCTCACAACTGCTTATAACTCTGGCTCCAAGGGATTCAACACTCTTTGGGCTGAGGGCAACTCTACTCATACACACTACCCACACACAGACATGTATGCACATATAAATTACAAATAAAAATAAATCTCAAAAAAGGCAATAAAAAGTTGCATTTGACTCAGGACTCAGGACTGAAAAGAAAGTAACATTTAAATAGAGAAAAAAATTAAAATGATCACTCCTAAATCCTATCAGCTACAAGAACTTAATGAGGTCACTTATTGTCAGTTATGTCATGGCTCATCCTAAAATTTGATTCCCCCCCCCAACCTTCACAACCCAGGCATGGTGATGCATGCTGCATGCTATTAATGGCAGTACTCAAGAGGCAGAGGCAGGTGGATTGCTTGTGAATTACAAGGCCTAGCCCAGTCAACATAGCAAATTCTAGGCCAGGCAGCCAGAGCTACATAGTGAGACCTTGTCTTGAGAAAAAAAAAAAAAAAAGAAAAAATGAGTTATATGGGCCAATGAGATTGCTCAGTCAGTAAGGGTGCTTGCCACCAAACCTGATGACCTGGGTTCAGTCTCCAGAACCCATGTAAAAGTGAAAAGGAGAGAACTGACTCCTGCAAGCTGTCTCTGGTCTCCACATAACTGCTATAGCACAAACACATGTGCATGAACAATAAACAGAAAGTGTTAAAACAAAAACTTGTAAATAATTCATGTGTATTTAAGTAGCTTGAGTTTCATTCTTTCCTTCCATCTACAATCAATTATTATTAAATGTAAAGATAATAGATATATATCTATAAACACACACTTCAGGCATTTGAGAAATGTACTCTGAGCTAGAATTGAGTAGGAGTTCATCTAATAACTGTAATATACAAGCCTAGGGAACAAGCACAACCAGAGAAGCAGCTCAGACCTTACACAGCAGCACTTGGCTTCACACTGCAGCCATACCCTTTACTACTGACAATCTATAGGAACCTCACCTGTCCAAGCAGGATCGGTTCTGTTTATCTACAGGACCTGGAAGAACAGAGATAATCGTGCCCAATTTAAAGCACTTCAGCACTAGCTGCTCTTCTGCTGCCCACACTGCCCACACTAGAAGTTTGGCCTCCACAACCACCACACAGTGTCTTTCTATTGCCCATCCACTTCTGTCACCAACTTACATTTTAGTGTGATGCTCAACCACTTACAAGTTCATAGAGCTAGTGTTTTAAAGTAATGCAAAACATGAACCAATTCAAGATCTAATATAAATAACCAGACTAGTTATAGACTTCTTACAGCAGCCAGACTGGTCAATCACATCTCATAGTAATAAACAAGCTCAGTGCTCATCTCTTAACACTGACAAAGGAAACTGAATTATCTTCTTCTCATAGTGACAGATTACAACATTTCTTAGACTGAACAACAGAATAGCTATCCCCACTTCTCACAGTGAAAAGTCACCTCACAATGATAAACACATATTATCCAAATCTTAGAATTCTCCATTTTCTACCAAGAATAGTATTGGGCCATGCATATACACAACATTGAAGGGGAAAAAAAAAAAGGATTAACTCACTGCCCATATTTTAATGTTTTCTGTTCATGAGTTGTTTTTTTGTTTTTTTTTTTTTTCCTGTATAAATTTCAGGGTCTTTAATGAAGTTACTACTTTCCCCATGACTTTTATTTCTTAAAAATAAGCTGGCATGTTCCCAAGTGCCACACATCTTGGTACAAAGCTCAATGAGGATCAGATATGTGTATCATGGAACCACCACACAAACCAAGGTACAGAACACTGGCAGCGTCCAGGAGTTTCCTTCATACTCTCTCCCAGCTAATACCTACCTGCTAATATCCACAAAGAATATGTACTATCCTGAATTCTATTACTACACTACAATCTTGTTTTTCCTGTTTGTGAACTTCATATAAATGAAATTATAACCATAATCTTTTCAGGAGCCAGTCAAAAAAAAACAACAACAAAAAAAAAACAAAAAACCAACAACAACATCAACAACAAAATCTTAACATTATACTCACATAAAGAGTTCTGGGAAAGCATGGACCCAAACAATGGACTGGGAATCTTCATTCCGTGAGGCAATGTTGCCTAAAAACTGTAGGCCACAACGAAAAGCTAGAAATATAGAAAAGTAAAAACTGAAGATAAAAGATTCAACACAATGAATAAATACATCTTAGTAAGGAATATTTCCCATGTTATAAAATAGGAGTGAGAAAGAGAAAGGAAAAGGAGGGAAGGAGGGAGGGAGGGAGGGAGGAAGGGAGGGAGGGAAGGAGGGAAGGAGGGAAGGAGGGAAGGAGGGAAGGAGGGAAGGGGGGTTGGTGAGAGAAAGAAAGAAATTGGTTATCTAAGAGTCTCATTGCACAGTGAAATTCTGAGCATGACATTAATATGCCTCATCAAAACAACACTGTAAAATTAACTTCTTAAAGACTATAAGCTCAAATATAATTACTTGAAATATCATTAGACTACATGCTCCAATTAAAAGATCATTACAAATTAGGTATGTCGGCACATGTTTGTAATCAAGGCACTCCAGAGACAGGAGGATCATGCTAACAGAAGACATGCCAAGACCAGTCTCATAACAAAACACAGTTATACTTACAATGAAATTTTAAAATGCTACAAGTTTTTTAAAACAAACATACCTAGAACATAAGGTTACAGAAATACTGCAAGTTAAAGAAAGCTAAAAGGAGACTGACCAAATATCAGCCGAAAAAGGAGAGATAGCCACTTAAAATTAGATAGAATAAGCATTAATGCAAAAGACATTGCTGGAAATATGTTAAGTAACCATTACAGACTAACTTATCAAAAAAGATGTAAAAATTTTAAATTGGAATTCACCTAGTAATATACTCTCAAATATAAAGAAAAACTGACCACAGTAAGTGAGAAATATTGACAATAAGTTGAATAGTTTTTTTGTTGTTTTTTTGTTTGGTTGGTTTTGGTTTTTGGTTTTTTGGTTTTTTGAGACAGGGTTTCTCTATGTCATTTTGGTGCCTTTCCTGGATCTCGCTCCGTAGACCAGGCTGGCCTCGAACTCACTGAGATTCGCCTGCCTCTGCCTCCCGAGTGTTGGGATTAAAGGCATGTGCCACCACCGCCCGGCTCAATAAGTTGAATAGTTTTAAGATACCTTTTCTCAACAAATTCTAGAAGAAGCAGACAAAAAATACCAATATATCTCAAATATCTGAGCAAGATTTAATAAAAACCTAACTGACATTTAGAATGTAAGCTGCAAAAATACTGGCCAAGAGTTCAGCAAAGTGACAGCATCAAATGCCACAGACTCATTTACTGCAGGCAAGCACGGAACCTGGTACAGTTCTTTAGAAAGCAGTCTGTCAATTTCTTATGATGAAACACACAAAGTCACAATGATACCATTAACAAAGGCATCAAAACATAAATGAAAGTGATGTTCATACAACTAATACGGAAACTACAAACTACCAAGTATCTCCATTCAGGATCTTCCTTAACCTAAAACTAGGTATAAATAAAAAGTCTATAGCACACATTAGAATTAATGGCCAGGCATGGTGACAAATATTACTTTTCAAAGACGTCCAAGGCATTTGCAATCACCATTTATAATTACCAGAATACAAAAGTACCACTGCCAGCAAGACAAAAGACCCAAGGGCTAAAAAGGAACAAATCAAACTATCATATCCCACAGTATCAATGAAATGTTAATGTATATAGATAATTTTAAATGTGTAAGTTGTCTGCATTCTTGAGAAAGTTTATTTATTTGTAAGGTTTTTTTTATAATAAAGTTTACAGATTTTAAAAAGAGCTTACAAAAGTTATTTCACCAAAGTCAATTATTTTAAAAAATCCATAGTTCCACATGCAGGAAACGACCAAGGATAAGGATACTGGGCTAAGGGATATAAACAGGATACACTTGCCTAACATCTACAAGTCCCTGGGCTCAGGTCTCAATCTCCAATAAGAGGGGAGGATGGCATGGGAACAGGACAAGGACACCATTTATAAAAGTACCAAGATACGGGGATAGAGAGATGAGCAGTTATGAGCACGGCTGCTCCTGCAGAGGAGCCAGAGTTCCCAGCACCCACGTGGCAGCTCACAGTCAACTGTGACTCTAGTTCCATGGGCTCCGGACATTCTCTTCTACCTTCCACAGGGTATACATACATACATGCAGTCAAAACCATCATACACATAAACAAATCTAAACAGAAAATGTTTGTAAGTGTCAAGATACAAATAACAGCAGTGACCACACTACCAAGGAGGAAACCACAAAACAGGTGTTAAGGGGAACTAAGGAAGGGAAGAACTATGTGGGTCCAGAGTCATGTGACTAAGTTTCTATAGAGATTAAATATAATTGGCAGTCCAGATCCAAGCAGGAGAGTCCACACACATACACATGTATGTGTCATTCTACATCCTGGAGGACACACATGTTTGTATGAAACGTAATAAAACCATTCTAGACCGGGAGGTGGTGGCGCACGCCTGTAATCCCAGCCTCAGAGAACAGTCAATAAAAAGCAAGCCAGTGATTTTAACCAAGAAAATGTAATATAAGGAATTCCAAGAGAAGCAACAGAGGCAGCACACAGGTGGAGCTGCAGGAACCAGGTACACCCTAGAACTGGAGGAGCACAGGAAGAGGTTGGGCTATAAGAACCCAGGAGCCTGACAGCCTCCTGCAAAACTGTAGCCAAAGCTCAACCATGCAATTCTTAAAAGTATTCGAAGAGCCGGGCGTTGGTGGCGCACGCCTTTAATCCCAGCACTCGGGAGGCAGAGCCAGGCGGATCTCTGTGAGTTCGAGGCCAGCCTGGGCTACCAAGTGAGCTCCAGGAGAGGCGCAAAGCTACACAGAGAAACCCTGTCTCGGAAAACCAAAAAAAAAAAAAAAAAAAAAAAGTATTCGAAGAAAATGATGCACCAAGAACCCCGATACTGAAATTCAAGTGCTTCTCACAGCCTGCTCATAGAATTATACTTTCTTCTGTCTACTTTTCTGAGTTTTTAAAAAGTCTATTATAAATGCTTATTGACTGTTTATAATATAAAAGTAAGATACTAACAGTTTTACTAAATACTTCAGAATATTAACACTCAAATTTAACATGCCAAAAGAGTGAAAGGGAACTCTGGACTGACAGCCAAGCAGAACAACAGCTCCTCAGGGGGAAAAAAGGAGCAAAAACCTCTGAAAATCCAAAACACGGTTCTGGGAAGGAAAAGGCTTTGCGATGGCCTAGGCCCAACCGAGAAGACTGCAGGCAAGTAAGATAACAGTTCACTTTCCCAAACAGCTTCTCAACTGATCTTTATGTAAACACCAAGAACAGTGCAAAGCCCTAAAAAATGCCAGCATTATTTTTACAGATTAGGAAAGAATATACGCCAAAAACAACATCAATAGCTCAATTAAAATAACTCATACTTGTGTTTACATAAAATTTGATGACCATAATATATTTGTCAGACCACTGCAATTATTGCCTGAAAATAATACTCTAAATATTATTTTGACAATATAATTACAGTTCTTACCTCAGAAGCAGTAACAGAAAACTGGCACAGTTACCCTGACAACACTCTCCCTAAAATAAGGTTCTCAGAGAAAGTATTAACAGATAGTGAAATCTGAACACTTTCCATAACGATATTTCATTGGGTTTGAACTAAGGCACTATGAAAATAACTTCTGAGCTTCTTATTAAATGCAAATGTCACTGTTGAATTCCAAATAAAAACAGGGGCTTTCCTTTCCTAGAGGTGGTGAGAAATAGCACTAATTTTCCTTTTCCTCCTTGCCCTCTTCCAATTCTGCCGCAGAATACAGGTCAACTACTTAAAACAGAGACAGCTGAATTTTTGAAAAGAAAATGCTTCCATTTCATGGACTAGAAGACCCAAATATTGTCAAGATGGCAACTCTTCCTAAACTAATCTGTAGATTTAACATAATCCCTAGTATCTACGATATATTACAGAATTCAACAATAAAACACAACTACAATCAAGGAAAAAAAAAACCAAGGAAAGGATTCAAGCAGACATTTCTCCAAAAATTTATAAATGCTCAATACACACACGAGAAAACATTCACCGTCATTAGTCATTTGGAAAATGCAAATAAAACCACACATTACTTTACACCATCCAGGATGACTTATAAACCAAAAAAAATTGAAAGTGTCAGCAAGGATGTGAAGAAATTAGAACACACACTGTTGACTGAATGTAAATGGCTCCACTGTATTGAAAAACAGTTTAGTGGCTCCTCAAAACAAGAGCTGGAAAGAGGGCTCAGCAGTTAAGAGTACTTGCTGCTCTAGCAGAGGACTGGCAATCAGATTCAGTTTCCAGCACCCATGTCAGACAGCTCAGAATCACCGGTAATTCCAGCTCCAAGGGATCCAAAGTTCTCCTGTGGCCTCTGTAGGAACCCACCCATAACATGTACACAGAAAGAGAGAAAGACAGACAGACAGACAGAAACAGGGAGATGAAGACAGAAAGGCAGACAAATAAGACACAGAGACAGAATGAATATTGAAAAACTAATACTTAACATGGTGATACTCAGGCCCAACAACTCTAATCCTAGGCACATACTCCAAAGAACTGAACACAGGCTCTCCAACAAATACGTGTACAAATACACCATAGCCAAAAGGTGAGCAGTGCGTGTTCATCAACTGACCAATGGAAAACAATAAAGCATTATTCAGTCCAAAAGAACAAAGTTCTGATGCATGCTACAATGTGGCTGAACCTCAAAAATAAGAGAAATCAGACCAAGGGCCATGGAGAGGCAGGGAGAAGGAAAGGGAGAGGAACTGCTTTTCTTATACCTTGGAGTGGAAGAAAGTATTTTTAATGCTGACAGGTGTTGGTTGTACAATATTGCACTGTTCTAAATGCCACTCAACTATTCACTTTAAAATGGATGGTTTTATGTTAAGTGAATGGACTGGGAGACATAACTACATATAAAATGCTTGCTAGCATGCCCAAGGCACTAAGTTTACCCCAGCACTATCAGGGGAAAAAATCAATTAGTTAAACTGGTAGTATTGAAGCTATCTAAATCATTAACAACTCTTAATGTATCCTTTATAAAACGAGACTAAGGCTAGGAATATAGCTCAGTGGTAGAGGCTTTCCTAACATACTGGAGCCCAAAATTCAATTCCCAACACCACTAAAATTTAAAAAAAAAAAAAAAAAAAAAAAAAGGAAAAGAAAGAAAAAGAAAAGAAAAAGCACAGGGATCTACTCTCTAATGTCAATCAATGTATTCTTTCACCACATAACTATGTTATAAAACATTTTTAGGTATCTTCCCTCTTCTATTTTTCTTAGGTTATATCCATCTCAATGAAGAAAGGATGAAACAACCATTTATCATATATTGTGGAAAAACAAAGTAAGTCTTACACAGGAGATTTGGGATAGTACAAAAAAAGAACACGAGGAATGTGGAACCAAGGAAAGAAGTTTTATAATGGAAGCAGGAGAATGTACTACATAATGGTAAGGATGCTGGAGGGCAGAGGATCCATGTGATGCTGAGAACAAATGGGATAAATTCAAGAGAAAAGCTGTGTGGGTGAGCGAGGCTGTTGTCCAAGGTTTAAGGGAGGGGCTAGCTCCACTCTAGTAGCTCCCACAATCATAGCATTTGCCAGCACTTCTGCTGGGCTTATTTAGGAACATACCATTAGAAGAGAAGCCTATTTCTGATGACAGCTAATACTCTATTACTATTTTTCTGCAATTACAAAATGGACTGCATCTGAACAGTGGCTGATTTACACACCTCACAGACTGATTTTTCCATGCAGCACAATGAAACTTGTTACTTTATCATTGTTTTTTAATCCTCCAACTCTGAGCACCAAGGATTCATCATAAAGCAGAGCTATAAAAATCACTTTAATATTAAACATCTTTAAAATATTTTACAACTAAATTCTACATCCTACCAACCTCTTAAAATACTGCCACTCAGAAAAGTTCAGAGCTAAGATATTGTTTATAAACTCTTCGATATGTAGTTAACTTTATGAAACCACCACTTTCTGTCACATCAGGTAACTGACTTAAGATTTTTAAAGATGATTTCTAAATCAAATACTAAGACCCCAAAAGAGTAGTGAAATGAATGTGAAGTGAAAACACTAGGAAATCACACAAGGAGTGACCATTTAGTAACACACGCAGTGCCTGCAGCACCCGAGCACGCTGGGCTCCTTGTCTGTGTCCCATCTCCCATTCCTTTCGTGCCTGAAAAGAGCGCCCCACCTCGAGTTCTCTCCTATCCTCTGGGAATAGGATGTCAGGTAGCATTAGTATAAACATACCTAATGTTATCTAAAAACAGGAGTTAAGAAATATTTGTAAATCAAATCTATTTTAAACAGTTATATTTCCCACTTAAAGGAAGTATTTATATCATATATGGTAAAGGTGTTTTTTATAACAATTACTTAACTCATAATCTAGTATATCTAATACGCATGGATACTTACATTAAGATTATATCAAATAATTTATATTTACTCATAATATCTCTTTTCGTTTGTTTTTTTTCGAGACAGGGTTTCTGTGTAGCTTTGGAGCTTGTTCTGTAACTTGCTCTGTAGACCAGGCTGGCCTCGAACTCACAGAGATCCACCTGCCTCTGCCTCCCAAGTGCTGGGATTAAAGGTGTGCTTTAATATCAGCTAAATATCTCAATTCTTTAGATAAGAAGACCATATATAAAAACTCTATTATTTAATTTAATAATGTGTTAAGATAATAATCTTTGTACAAAGGAGAAGCATTAATGCTACTAATACAAAACTAAAAGCCTTCAAAATAGTCTAAGAACCTTCCAGATTTTCAAGCTCAGAAGTTCTTAATCCCACATCAACAGCTGTTATGGAGAAGAGCTACTTTCCCTTTCTGTCACACTAGGTAACTGACTGACTTAACAGGCCTAACACATCTGGCTCTCCTCACTGGAACGTGAGATCTGAGATTTCTGTCTGTTGGTCACTGTTGGAATCACACCCGAATTGGTTACGTTTATCTTCACTGTGATACAACACCTGAAGAAGCAACTTAAGGGAGAGAGGACTTATTTTGGCTCACAGTTTAAGATGACACAGTCCGTCACGGAGGGGAGATGATGGTGACAGTTGGAGCAGCTTGTGGCTAGAGTAGTGGGAATTATAACAGGTCACATTGCTGGAGTAGTTAGAAGCAGGTAACTCAGGAAGAACTGGAGATGGACTGTAAGCCGTAAGCCCTGCCCCTATGGCTCTATACCAGCCAGCTAGCCTCCATGTCCAAAATGTTCCACAACCTCCCAAAACAGTGCCACTAGCAGAGGACCAAGCGTTCAAACACATGAGCCGGTGGAGGGTATGCATATTCAAACCAAAAACAGTGTCTGTCACATTTGTAAGCAACACAAGGCAGTGCATTAGACATCCCAGGTTGCTACTGCAAAGAACTACAGACTAGACAGCTTCAAACAATTACCTTCTACCATTTTGGAGGCTCCAAGTCCACGATTAAGATGCCGCCAGTGCTGATTCCTCCTGATACTTCTCTTCTTGACACTAGACTGCAATCTATTTCCTGTGTCTTCACATGGTCTTCATCTATGTGTCCTACTATTCTTTTCTCAAGAAGACACCAAATTTCTTCACTGTACCTTAATTACCTCCTGTAAAATCTTCTCTTCAAATACAGTCATACTCTGGGCACTGGAGGTTAGGATTTTGCTATGGTCTGAATGTTTATAATGTGTCCTTCTAACATTCCTATGCTGATTATCAAATCTCCGAAGTGTTGGTAGCAAGCGATGAGGGCTTTCAGGTCTAACTACATCTTGCAGTTAGTGCCCCTTATAAGAGGCCAAGAGTTCCTCTGCTTCCTTCTGCCCTTCTACTATGTAAGGACACAGCAAGAAGTCACCTTCACTGAGCCCGAGAGTAAGCCCCTACCACACAATAAATATGCTGAAACCCTGATCCTGAACTTCCCAGCCTTCTAGTGTAACAAATATATGCTTTAATTAATTACCTAAGTAAAGTATTTTGCTACAGTAACCCAAACAGACTAAGAGAAGCTTCAGCATAAGAAGTTGGGAAGAGACAAGTCAGCCCAAAACAGGACGGAAAGGAAGTCACAGTAACTTTCCTTTATAGTAACTCTAATATTACATGAAATATACAACATGTTTCAGTGAATGACTGAACACCCAGAGCATTAGTTTTAAACATTTTTCAAGATAATAATCCATTAATTATACTGCACATTACCTGTCAACAAAGAGTCTTGTTCCACCCGAAGTTCACGAAAGAGAAGAACCAAATCAACAGCTACGCCAATTGTATCCAGGTTCCTGTATTAAAGTTTAAGACAGAATTAAACTAAATATATGTGCTTCTCTAATACTGAATTTCAAATGCTGATTTACTGTATAATGCTGAGACTACTGACCAACAGTTCTACAGCGGGCAGAATGACAGCTTCCAGAGATGTGTACATCCTGATCACTGAAATCTGTAATTATTATCTTAGCTGGTAGAGAACTTTTCAGACAATACCAAATCAGTCATTCTGAGATGGAAGGATTGTCCTGAGTTATATGGAGGTCCAACATATCACAAGGCTCCTTACAGAAGGAACACAAGGAAGTTGGACCAAGAGAAAGGAGGCTATATGCCAAGAAAAGCGGTGGGCTAAAAGCTGGCAAGGCAGAGAAACCGACTCTGTCACAGAAGCCTCTGGAAGGAAGTACTATCCATGCCGTTCCCTTATGGACTGCAGAACCCCAAAATGATAAGATAATAAATGTGTGCTGTTTAAGTTTTTGATAATATGTCACTGTGGCAAAAGTAAAGTGACACAGATCTGAGTAGAAAGTGGGGTGTAAAAAATACCTGAAAGGGGGGAAGAGACTTTGGTCAGCAGGCAAAGGCTAAAAGAACCCTAAAACGCATGACAAAAAAAAAATCACAGTGCCTTAGACAGACTTCTGATAGAAACGCACACATAAAGGCACAGCTGGCAACGTTTGGAGGGAAATGAGAACTTGTTATTAGAGACTACAGGAATGGTGATCTTTGCTATGCACTGCCAAGAGTCCTTGGACAGCATCCCACAGCTGTGTGGAAAGGAGAGAAAAAAGAAATGCCCAAAACTGTCCCATGTACTGTGACCATCTGCCTACTGTGTTTGAGAAGAGATACTCATTTTCTAGTGTTACAGGGCCCAGATAAAGTGGAACTCTGTCCCAAGATGGATTACCATCCAGAGATTCATATGTAACTTAGGTGATTCAGAGGATTAGATGTGGGACTTCTAGCTAATGAGATTTAGAGGGCATTCTGAACATGAGCCGATGCTATAGTGGGTTTAGAATGTAGGAGAAAAAAATGTATTCTGAATTCGATTAATGTGAATGTTCAAGATTGATGGGTGAACTGGGATAAAAGAACCTAAACTCCTAATCAGTTTGTTCGTTTGTTTTTAAGTGACCTTATATGGGCAAGAGACACAGTAATAGATGCAATCTGTAGTTGATCTTTGTCCTGAGCACCTGGTGCAGAGTTATTAAAACCCTTATACTTTCCTGAATGATAGGAACCTGATCACATCGGAGTATATGCTCTAAAAGTAACTCAGACACACTTCAGAATGGTGTGTGCTGCCAGAGAACCCAACCTGTAAACTTTCAGTCTCAGAGAAGCAAGGGAGATGAAAACTGAATTCAATACCCACCACCAATAGTTTAAATTAACTATGTCCATACACTGAAAACTCCATTAAAAAAACTAACATTGGAGTCTGGGGAGCCTGAAGGTTGGTGAACACATCAACCTGCCAGGAGGATGGCATACCCAGGGAGGACACAGAAATACCATCCCACCCTATCCCTTGTCCTATGCACATCCTTCTACCTGGATGTTCCTAGTACAATCCTTTACAGTGAACTAGAAACCTACTTTCATGAGTTCTGTGAATTACTAAAACTGAGGGAACCCTCAACTTCTAGTCAGTCTTACAGAAATGGGGGTTGCCTGGTACCTGATCTCTAGCTAGTATCCAAAGTGGCAACTGTTAGGTCACAAAGAAGTGGGTCCCCCAAACGGCAGTGCTGATAGCAAAGCCTCAACCCTCACCTGAGCATGGTTTTGCTAGGAAACAAAAACCAAAAGCATTTCCCAGAAGCCCTTCACAGCTAGCTGAACGCCCCTGACTAGATGTCAGCACCCAAACACTTCCAACCCCGGCTGCAACACCTCCTCCATCGGAGCTGCCCTCCATATACACCTATGTAACCCGGTAAACTTTTATAGCTGGCTGCTGCTCTCTACTATCCCAAGCAGCCAGACAGTTTTGTTCTGTGTTTTTGGTTTTGGTTTTTTATTAAAACTGTTCTTTCTATACATGGAGAATGGCTGTTTCGGTGTTTCTTGCTGCACCTACTTAGCAGGGGAAAAGACTGTGTTCAGTAGTCTCTTATTGTGCTTACTCATAGCAACAGCCACTTAGGAGTGAGCCTTTTAGGTTATGACGGATTCCCACAGATAGTGTCACAACAGAAGTGAGTTATTAAACATCCAGTTAGTATCAGAGATTCAGGATTGGTGTCAGCAAACATATGAGACTGTTTAGATGTAATTAAATTAATGACCAATTTTGAGGTGGGGAGATTATCCTAGGCAATCTATGACAGATCTTCATGAGAGGGTCACAGGAAGTCAGAGGAGAAGAGAGTCTGTTAGATACTACGCCACTATCCTGATGGTGGAGGGGTGTGAACCAAGAAAAGTAGAAGACCCCTGGAACAAGAAGAGACAAAAGAAGGACTTGCCCCAGGACCCCAGAAAGGAACTGGCCCTGCAGACGCTTTGACCTTAGGCCTGCTAGACTGTTTGGATTCAGAACCTCAACTAGAGCTGCTAAGACAAAACTGTTGTTTTAGGTCCTATATTTGTGCTAATGTGTTACAGCAACAGAAAACTAATACAACCCCAACTTACTCCCTTCTCAGGGTGAATCAGAATTAAGCCCAAATTCCTATAGAGAAGACCCTGATTTGTCTGGATCAAATTTCAGAACCGTATGGTAAGCCTATTGAATGGAAGGCATTCCCAAATGGTCACGGTCATCATAAATCTAGCAAAGGTGTTCTCTCTCTCCTCGTGCCCAGGTCCAGGTGGTCAGTCACTGCTCTAGCCTCTTCACCCAGGCTGACAGTCAGTGAGAAAGAGCACAACACTAGCCTTCCAGGAAAGAGGCTGTTGCATCCTGTTCTACTCATTTCTACATAGGCAAACAGCTCCCAGGATAAGGGGAAACTGTGCTTTAAGGGGAAAATGTTACAAGATGGCTGCAGGGAAGGAATCAAAATACAATTTCATGAAATTAATTTTATTTAATGAAATCCAAATTTCAGTTTAAAAATGTAATGCAAATATGCTCAGTCTTTCACACTGTGTTTGGCTGATGTCACACTACAATGGAGGGGTTGAGGAATGTGTAGAGACCCCCAGCAAGGCTTAACTACCTATGAGCTGGCCCTACAGAAACAGTACAGTGACCCCAGCAACAGTGGTTATATTTACATGCAGAGCCAATGCCTTGCACAGTTCCTGGGTATTTCCTGAAATATCATCTGACTCAGATCTCAGATGGTTTGCTTTGCTGTAATACATACAAAGAGACTTAGACCTCAGTGGCATCGTATCTTCTAAACCTTGAGTAACAAAGGAAGAAAACGAATGAACACACACACACAGAGAGAGAACACATATACATGGACGTTTTGATCTGAATCCTGACTAGCTCAGAAATACTGACTTTAGTTAAAACTGTAAAGTTTCCACTGGAATCTTTGTTGTATTTCTGACTGAAAATTTTTCCCCAGAACTAATGCCTCGAATGACTGGAGTTTCCCTTTGGAAATCAACAATAAATAATAATAAATACAGGAACCAAACAAAACCAGAGAAAAGTCAGTGCCCTTATGTTTGTATTTCCATGTGTACCACCAGCAGTTGCACACAGTAGAGATAGCCATGACTACACGTGCTGCCCTTGCTTTAATGACCACGCCATAGACTGAACAGTTCATTTCCCATGGTTTTTATTTTTATATTATTTCAATTTCTATAGTAGGCATATACTGCCCAGAAGATAAAATACAAACTGTTTGAAAGCAGGTGACAGTGTTACCAGCAGAGGCAGAAGTACCACACACTTGCTATCTCACAGATACCACGGGCTAAGGAATCTCCCCTACCAGTCCCTACCCTATGAAAAGGGGAAGTGCTATTCAGAAGGGCTTCTTCCACGCACTCAGGGTCTCATGTCCAAAGTCAGATGACTGACTACAAGAAGGTGGCATAATCCCAGACAGCAGGACCTTGGGTGGCTCAGCAATGGCAAGGACTTGCTTTTCAGTATGGAGCTGGAAAGAGTATCTCTGGCTCCCTGTGCGATCAGTGACTTCAGACAAGTTAGTTCACCTCTCCAAGCCACAATTTCTTCCTTTGGAACACTGGAATGAAACTAGCACAGTATTCTTCAGTTTATCCCAAGTGTTCGGGTGTTCCATGTTGCACGAGTCAGTGGAAGAAAGAGGTCACACCAAAATGAGTTTTTTAGGCCTGTGTGGCAGCAGGGAAGTCCAGCCTCTGGGGGACTGAACCTGCCACAGCCAGACAAAGGCATATTTATTGACTGTTACACTAAGATTTTTTTTTTGAGTAAACAAGTTCCTCATACCAAGGTCTCTAATCTAATCCAGCTGTTTCTCTAAAGGAAAGCATCAGGCCCTTGCTACTTTAGCCCTTATTGTGTACCATCTGCAGTGCCCAGGTGTGCCAGGAGAGTCTTGTGACCAAAGTCATGCACAGGCTGTAACGCTCCCTCCGAAAAACAATTCTACAATTGACGGAAAACAATCACTGTTTTCCACAATGATTTCTTCAAGGTCAGAGTACTTCTAGAAAACAACTCTCCATTCTAATGTTTACCCTGGATACAGTGACTCTGCAGGATTGCTACAACACCTAAGGATTAAAACAAGGTACTGCAAGTGAAGCTCCTACCAAACCTTTCCCCGTGCTGACCAGCCCAGCAAAGATGCCCACCTTTCCCTGGGAAAGTACAAAAGAAACTGGCATTCTGGCCGATGTTTCCAGAACATAACGGTGCATTTTCAAAAACTTGCTGCTCTTCCAGAGGATACAAGTTCAGTCTCCATACCCACCAGCTCCAAAGGATCCCACACCCCCATCTGGACTCCATGGACACCCATAATACAATGTGGTAGACACTCAGACACACACATACAAAAAAAAAAATAAATCTTAAAAATGTTTAAAATTTTAATTAGCTAAAAAAGCGAAGTAGTAACTATTATTAACAAGATTATTATTATTTCTCTCCATTTTCTGTAAAGAGATGGCAGGTTTGTTTTAGCACTGATATTAAAACAACTCCAGCTTTTCTTCCTTTCCTTTCATCTTAAAAATCTCATTAATCATATTAAAGCCTCAGGTGTAAGACTGTCTAAGTAGCCAAGGGAATCAAATGTCTCCTGGACCAGTTCAACTTTACCCATCACAAGAGTGATGGAGAGGCCTTGGGGCCCTGTCTAGATGCAAATCCAGGAAAGAAAGGTGAGCATCCTGCTTGTGGCTTCCGACTTCATTTCAAGTAAAATACTGTTCAAAAAAAAAAAAAAAGTAATAAGAAGTTGGTTCTATAAAGGCAAGAGGAAAAGCCAGGCATAGTGGCGCACACCTTTAATCCCAGCACTCGGGAGGCAGAGCCAGGCGGATCTCTGTGCCCTGTCTCAGGAAAAAAACAAAAAACAAAAAACAAACAAAAACAAAAACAAAAACAAAAACAAAACCCACCAAGGAAAAGCAGCTGGGCTCTAGGCATGAGAGCTGTACAAAGGAAAGAGCAGCAGAGAGCATCCTCTGCTCAGGACTTAACACTTCTCAAAAACAGACCCAGCTTAAAACAGAAAGTGCTCTGAGCTTTAGAGTCTTAACAGATATCTCAGGAACTTAGGAAATATTCCTGCTCAATGTAAATACAGGGTAACTAAACATTTACAGTTAAAAGGAGGTCAAGAACTACATGTGAACTTGGGCAGGCTGAACCTAGAAATATGGAGCCAATGCCAAATTCAAATCACTGCCATAGGAAGAATCAAATACCTCAAAACAAGTTACAAACAGGAAAGCTGAATAATCCCTCTTGTTAAACAAGAGAATACAAGAAATAAAGGATGTTTCCCTGTAGAGGTAAAGGACAGCTTTGTAAAAACAACGGGTAATACGCTAAAGCCAAAACATTAGCCAACACATAAGAAACACTCAGAGAAATGTGTCACTACCTGATTGAATTCTGGTTCACAGAACACTCTATACAAGCATTCCGAAGACATCTGAAGCATTCAGTGATTAGCTGAAGACTGGAAGCCAGATGCTCCACTTGGGAAGGATCCCTGCAGGCCAGCTCAACAGCATGAGTAGATTTCTTTAAGATATCCAGGACTCTCTGGAAGATCGTTCTGGGTGCTGTTTCCCTGGAAGAAGATAAAGTTGTTATAAACTGGAGTGGGAGGAGGGGTGGGGGTGGGGAGACACATGGGACTGACTGACTTCCAAATGTCCCATCCCCAAAACTGCTTTACCTACTCGAGCCAGGGGAAGCTAGATTTGTCTACTCCAGCTCCTTCATTATGAAACAGAAGTTAGGAGCTGCAGTGTAGACTGTGTAGCTACTACGTGTGGGGCACTGCTGTTAGTCCTTACACGTGTTCTCTCACAGCCATTGAAACAATCTTAAGATCCATTTTATAGGCAATGTAAGAGAAGGAGTTGCTTACCCACATCACCTGGCCAATGAATGCCAGAGCCATAATTCCAATGAAAGTTCTCTGATTCTAGTACTTGCATACCCCAGGACAATCAAAATCCAGTCTAGATGAACACAGACAGTCACCTCAGTCTGTGCATGCTTCTCTCATGCCAGAAATATAGCCTACGATCATTCCTGGGCTGTGAAGATGACAATTTTTAGTGCAATCTGGTACCTAAATGAAAGCTAATTTTCTCATTCCATAAATCCCCTAAAGAAACAGTAATCTGCTTTTAAAGATAGAACAAAAGCTGGGATGGTGGTGGCACATGCCTTTGATCCCACCACTTGGGAGGCAGAAGCAGGTGGATCTCTGAGTTCAAGGCCAGCCTGGTTTATAGAGCAAGTTCCAAGACAGCCTGGGCTAAGAATAACTGCCATGTTAGATATTTACGAGACTCTTACGGACAGTCCTGACCATGTGAGTGTTCTCCTCTGTTCTCAATGTAGAATGACAGGATTAAGCCAGACCACAGAAACTGTAAACTAGTAATGACCTTGTGCTGCCTGGATATGATCAAAGACATTCCATAAATGTCCCTTCCTTTCAGGACCAGGGACATAGCACATGGCTTCTTATGTAGTATGTGATATCTGTCAGTCTCATAGAGATGGACATTCCATGTTTTCCTATGGCTGGATCTTTGATAAATCTAGAGGCAAATATACAGCTCATGTCTTACAATATGAATTCCACTTTATCTGGCTTTTCTCTTCTCCCCAATTTCCTCATTTATCTCGTTCTCAGACATAAATAGGTGGCCAGACTCAGGGCCTCCCACATGCTAAGAAACTGTCATTGACCTACAACTCTACCCTCTCCCCTTATCTTTTTTTAAAATATTTTAATTTTAAGACATCTGAAATTTGTTTCAGGAAAGAGGCAGGGTATTGATTAATTAATTAAAAACTGAGAAACACAATTATCTGCCTGCCCCCCTCACCCCTCCAAGTCAGTACTATCTCCAAGGACAGGTCATAAAACTTTGACCCAGTATTTCAGTGACTTAGTAACCAAACAAAAAAGTGAAATTCACCAGCCTAGGCAACTGCATCAACCAATTACATATGTAAGACATTTTTGCTGACAATACTGTCATGAAAATAAAAAAAAAAAAAGGAACATTTACTAACACTCCCATGATAGCATTAAGGATGAATGAATATGCTGGAGAAAATACCCAAGAGTTTGAAACACACTGAAGAATGGCAGTATCACAGTTTCTATGACAAAGCTCAATCTAATTACCTGTATGTGTTCTGATGTGCAGTTTCAACATTTACTATTTGGTCTTACAAATAAAAACAGAAGTGAGGGAGCTCATGGCACCACACTTGACTAGTATGCACAAAATTCTAGGTTCAAACTTTAGTAGTGCAAAAATAACAAGAAAAGAGCTCTCCAACTAGACTAATCTCCAGAAGCTTCTCTATTCTCCTCAGATGGCTAAGAGATGTGCATTCACACCTGGGATGACGGAGTCCGTCTGAATTCTTTCAGCTGGCCCTTCACGGTCTCCACAGATGCACACCACTGTCCACAGTCTTCCCTTGAAGACAGTCACCCCTTGATCTCTTACCAGCTGTCTCTCTAGAAGCTGACAGCTGAAGCAGCACACGGTTTGAACAAAACTCTGGCTACAGACTAAAGAAGATAGGTGTTCTCAAGAACAATGGTGTTTTTATAATGTAGAGACCACAGAAGAGTTAAGTTCATGAACTAACCTACAAAGATAATTCCCAGTCTTACATATTCACTTGTCAGGGATGCACTGGGTCCTTATTATACTTAAATAACAACAAACAAAATGGAACTGAAGTTAAGACCCATCAAAAGACTCCTGAAATCCAAATAACTGTAAATAGCTTCTACACAGTAAGCTCACATGGGACATCTGTGAGATACAAAATAACTTGTGTTTGTAGAACAAAGAAAATGATCACTCAGTAGAGTGATCATTGTTACTTGCTCTTCCTAGGTTCTAGTCCTATGGGTTCCTGAAAGCACCATGTGCTTCCAATCTTCTGTGCCCTTCCACCAGCATACACTTGGCACATTGTCCCCACCCAGTTCTTTGCCTTTGAAAACTTGGCCTGTGATTCTGATTTTCAGGAAAATATTCTACCACTGAGCTACACCCTCCAGCCTAAACATCTCCTTTTTCAGAAATCTTCTGAAGACCATATCCCTGGTGAAACTCATCCACTACTCCGGTGTATGCCCTATAACTCTGTATCCTGCAAACTAGAGACCAGCTGACTCTTTTGTATTTCTAGTCCACTGGCACTCACTGACAGATTAGATTTTTCTTCCTTTCTACCTTAAATAGCAAGGACATTTGGCACAATGAAAGTGGTCCAGGCCTGTACCTTGCTATCCAGGAAAGTCGGTGCACTTGGAGGCAGTACCTTAGATATTAGCTTAATTCTTTTTCTTCCCACTAAGAGATCCACATATTCTAGATGCAGAAACTAGAAGAACAGTCACCTTGTAAAATGTGGCTCTAATGTAGATATATGTCTTGTGATTCCTATTTGGCATATTTCATTTCTCCTTCCCCATTAATTACTACAAACAGATTAATTTGTAAGGATAGTCTATAGCCCAAATTAACTGTATCTTAAACTTCGTGAAGGTGGAAAACATGTCTTAAATGTTTGTTTCCATCTATAAAAGCTGAGAAAGAAACAACAAAAACATCTCTCCAGAGTCTTACGGCAAATAACTATGGAGTCTATTAACCCTGCCTGAAATAATACAAACGAGAGCACTGTTGATTAGAGGATGAAGACGCTCTTCTTGAGAACAACAGTAAAAGCATTCGCCTCTCCCGACTCCTCTCCCTTCTCCACAGCCTTGAAAGAAAACTACTGAGCATTACAGTTCTGCACAGTGGTCACAGTCAGGACAATGTAATGTATCTAAATGTGTAATGATTAATGACAATGGAAGAGCTGGTAAAGATCAGTCAGTCGCTCCCATATTACAAACATTATTAATAATAATTGCTGTCAGTCCTACTTTAACCAAACTAACAAAAACATTCACAGAGGCTTTAAGAAGCTTAGCCACTTCATTCACAGAAGGCAGAGTACTTATGGAGACAATTAAACTTCAGCCGTTAGCCGTTCCTATTAGATAGGAATGCATACCCTGAAGACAATGTATAAATGAAATGTTGTATTAGAGGACAAAAAAATTCCTTTGAGTTACACAAAAGGTAGAATTTCATTTCCTTCAAGTTTCAACACATTTGTTGGTCTTGGCAAGTCCTGTTTGAGTAAAATTAAAGAAAACTACCTGTGATTATATGTCACAGGTTAGACAAGCCTAATATACCATATGTACACACATTTTACAGTTAATTTATCAGTGGACCTCCTACTGAAAAGGAAACTAACTGCTAGACATTGTAACTGCAACTAAGACAATCACACTTGTTTAAAAATTATTCTAATACCTACCATATTTTTTTAAAAAGTTGGCTTATGTATTTATAGTAGTTTAACCATTGTTGCTAAGAAAAATAATTAAAAGTTCATAGTTTTTTTTCTAATCACTAGTTGTTATATAAAACCAAATTTGTCTATTGATTTGATCTGGTTGATCAAAAGCAACAGAAATTCTATATGTGTGTGTGTGTGTGTGTGTGTGTGTGTGTGTGTGTGTGTGTGTGTATAGACACACAGAGCTTACAGTAAAATTCTAAACTCCACCTTTACCAAGACCAAGGCTCTCCTTCATACACTACCCTCTCCTCTCTCCCATCCAGGCTCAGGTGGTCCCTGACAGCCCTAACCAATCCATTTTGCTGGGTCACAAAAGTTATGTGTAAAGAGCATCTCAGCAAATATTTTAGACTCTGACAGCCAGAAACTTTCCAAAACACCTTAACCCTGCTCTTCATCAGAAAAGCAGCCTTAGATGATACTTAAACAAATGAACAGGTCTAGGTTCAAATAAAACTCTACTATGTTAGGGCTGGAGATGCAGCTCACTGGTTAAAAAGGACTACTGCTTTTGCAAAGGACTGGAGTTCCTGCCCAGCACCCTTATCAGGCTGCTTACAACCACCTGTAACTTCAGATCTAGTAGCTCCAACACCATTCTGCCCCTGAAGGCATTGGCAATCATGGACACAGACACCCTCTGAGACATACTCCTAATTAAAAACAAATCTTAAAAAACAACTTCATGCCGGGCGGTGAGGGGGCACGCCTTTAATCCCAGCACTCAGGAGGCAGAGGCAAGTGGATCTCTGTGAGTTCGAGGCCAGCCTGGTCTACAGAGCGAGATCCAGGACAGGCACCAAAACTACACAGAGATACCCTGTCTAAAAAAACAGGAAGGAAAAAAAAAAAAACAACTTCATGATGGCCAAATGTGGCTTACTGTGTTGTAATCCCAGCATCTGGGAAGCAGAGGAATGGGGATAGCAAGCTCAAGGCCATCCTGGCCTACACAGCAGGATTTTGTAAAAGAATACTCTCTTGTAAATATCACAATTTAAAGTTCCCATCACTTTCAGGTGGCAGCTACTTAAATGTGAAAACCACCCTTCACTCATAGGCCATAATAAAACAGGTGGTGGGCCAGGTCTGGTAACTCCCGTCTTAGCAAGATTCCTAACATACCACAGTCCTCTCCCAGCCCCACAAAATCATGTTTTCCCGTTTCCCATCATCCTCATCACAACCAGTTCATTTCTCATCAGAGCAAATGTAGGTCAGCAGCAGCATCGTGCTAAAGGAAAGAAGAAAGGAGGACAAAGTAGCACGGAGATGGAAGCAAACGCTAGACCAGACACAAGAACCCAGGAAAGAAGTGTGTGGGACAGACACTTAGGACAATGCTGGCATGGAGGGTGTGAAGGAGAGGGCTGCCTACTCCAGAGGTGGGGTGTGCACTTTCTGTGACAACTGCAATCCAGAAGGCATGCCGAAAAAGACGCTTCAGGTGCTTAGAACATACAGGAGACTAAAGCCACCAAACTGTGGTAGAGACAGAACATATGTGAGGGTCTGGAGACATGGCTCAGCAGTGAGTACCTGCTACCCTTGCAGAGGACCTGAGTTCAAATCCCAGCATCCACATGGTGGCTCACAACTATCCATAACTCCAACTCCTGGATATCTGATGTCGTCTTCCTATGTCCACTGGCATCAGGCACACACATGGTGTGCATACATATATAAAGGCAAAACACTCATATTCAATGAAATAAACCTAAAAAATTAAAAGAATGTATGTAAAACATTACTAAGATGCCCAGCAGTGATGGTGCACGTCTTTAATCCTAGCACTCAGCAGGCAGAAGCAGGCAAATCTCTGTGAGTTCAAGGCCAGCCTGGTCTACAGAGTGAGTTCCAGGACAGCCAGGACTACACAGAGAAACCCTGTCTCAAAAAAACAAAAATAAATAAATAAACTACTAAGAATTTGACTTAAAAACCAACAGTTAAAAAGCCATGTCTGAGGGGCTGAAGAAATGATGGCTCAGTGGTTAAGAGTACTTGCTACTCTTATGGAGACCCAGGTTCAGTTCCCTATACCCATAGGGCAGCTCACAACCGTTGGGAACTCCAGTTTCAGGGGATCTAATGCTTTGTTCTGGCCTCCTCAGGCACCAGGCACACATGTGATACACATACATATATGCAGGCAAACACTAACACACATATAATAAATAAGTCTCTCTTTTAAAATACAATATTTGAGTACAGAAATAAGGGGTGTGTGTAGGCAGGGGGACCAACTATATTCATTCCTGGAAAATCTGCTGGGAGGCAAAGGCACAGCTGAGATCATAGGAAGTTAGGGACCAGAATGGATGAAGCCCTATGAACAACGAAAGATTAATGCATACCATGAGAGAGAACCACAATGCACAACTACCATAGACCGAGGAGATTTGGGCAGTGGGGTGATAATATCTGACTAACATTTAAAGGATCTCATTTTAATGACTCAGCGTGTAAGGCACCTGACACTATCTTGATGATCTGAGTTTGGGGCCCAGGAGGTAGAAGGGGAGAATCGAATCCTGTAAGTTGTCTTCTATTGACTCTACTATGGCGCATACCGTCAAACACACACAAATACACACTCACACACACGTAAATATTTAATTACATATAATGAAAGTTTAAAAAAAGAAAGAGCTAAGCCAGGCATGGTGGTGCATGCCTTTAATCCCAGCACTCAGGAGGTAGAGGCAGGCGGATCTCTGTGAGTTCAAGGCCAGCTTGGTCTAGAGAGTGAGTTCCAGGACAGCTAGGGCAGTTACACAAAGAAACCTTGTCTCAAAAAAAGGGAGGGGGTGAGAGAGCAGGAGAGATGGCTCAGTGGTTTAGAGCACTGGCTGCTCTTCCAGAAGTCCTGAGTTCAATTCCCAGCAACCACATGATGGCTCACAACCATCTATAATGAGATCTGGTGCCCTCTTCTGGCATAAAGATATACATGCAGATAGAACACTCATATACATTAAATAAATAATAGAAAGAAAAGAAGGAAGGAAGGAAAGCAAGCAAGCAAGCAAGCTGATCTTAGGAACAGAAACTGAACACACTACAAGGCCAGCGAGGTAGGTAGATTTTGATTTTTTTTTCCCCCCTGTGTTGGGACCCAAGGCCTTGTACTTGTTAGGTAATACTCAATAAATAGATAAACAACCTAGGGTTAGTTTGGTTAAACCTAACCAAAGTGAAAGAGATCTCTACAATGAAAATTTCAAGTCTTTAAAAAAGAAAACCAAAGATACTCAGACTATGGAAAGACCTTCCATGTTCCTGGATGGGTAGAATTAATATGAGGAAAATTACTATACTACCAAAATTAATCTATATATTCAATGCAATACCCATCAAGTTTCTAATGTCATACTTCACAGATCTAGAGAAAACAATCCAACAATCTTAATGGAACTATAAAAGACCACAAATAGCCAAAACAAATTCTGAGGAGAAAGAAGACAACTGGAGATATTATAATTCCCAGCTTCAAATTATACTACAGAGCTATCGTAAGAGAATAGGGGACCTGGAAGGTAACAGACAAAAAGCAATAGTCACTTTATTTTCAACAAAGGCAACAAAAAACACACAGTGGAAAAGACAAACAGCGCTGACAAACAGCGCTGACAAAACTGGATATCCCCCTGGGAAGAAAAAAACTTGATCATATCTTTACCCTATACAAAAGTCAACTGGAAATGGATCAAAAATCCTAAATAAAAACTAAAACACTGAATTGAAACTACTAGAGGAAAACAGAATAAATGCTCAGCAAGAATGTTCAAAAACAAACAATAACAAAAAAACTCCAATAGCACAGTAACTAGCCCCAAGAATCCACAAATGAGATTCCATGAAATAAAAGTTTTTATACAGCAATAAATAAATAAATAAATAAATAAATAAATAAATCTATCAGCAAAGCAAACAGAGCCCACAGAATAGGAGAACATCTTCATCAGCTATACATCAAAAGGGGATAACACCCAGAATTTACAAAGAACTGCAAAAATTAAACTCTAAGAAAACAAAACTGCCAATCAACAATCGGGCTAATAAAATAACAGACACTTCTCAAAAGAAAAAATATAAATGTCCAATAACTATTTTTAAAGAGGTCCAACGTCGCTCTTCATCAGGGAAATGAAAATTAAAAGCACTTTGAGATACCTCACTTCAGTCAGAATGACTATTATCTAGAACTCTAACAACAAATATTAGAGAGGATATGGGAGAAGAGGAACCCTTATTCACTGCTTGTGGGAACGCAAATTAATAGTCACTATGAAAACAAGTTTGGACGTTCCTCAAAAAGTTAAAGATAGCACAATTAGATCATTCCTGAGCATACCGAATCTGAAAAGCCCCATACCCCACCAGAGATACTTACACATCCATGTTTATTGTGGCTCTATTCATAATAGCAAATCCATCAACAGATGGAAGGATAATAAAAATATGGTACATATGTATAGTACTATTCAGTTGTGAAAATAAAATAAAATAAAATAAAATCACTGCTTCTTGGTCTTTTGGCTAAGATCCAATATAGTATCTGTTATCATCAGTTTAACAATTGATATGTCCTCTAACTGAGTATTAAGTTTAAGTGGATTTTTGTAGCAGAGAGATGAAATAGAAGCTCTCTCCATCTACTGCACACACTGACAGATATTGTGTACTACCTCTGAGAATAGGGCACCCCCTTCAGAAGGCGTTATAATTCTTGATCAGATAAGAATGGTGGGTTTGCAATTTATAGCTAACATTCTCTACTTACTGTGTTAGAAAAAAAAAAAAAAACACACACCTGACTATAAAAAACAAAAAAAGGAATAAAAATGAAATTTGCAAGAAAATCAATGGACCTCGTAAGTTTAATATTAAGCAAGGTGACCCAAATTCAGAAAAGAAAAACTACATGTTCTTTCTTATATGCAGATCCTAGCCTATAATGGTGATGCCTCTAACCCTAGGGAGGCAGAGGCAGGCGAATCTGTGAATTGAAGAGGCCAGCCTGGTCTACAGAGTGAGTTCTAGAACAGGCTCCAAAGCTACACAGAGAAACTGTCTCTCGAAAAGTCAAAAAGAAAGAAAAAAAGAGGCTAGGTCTAAGGGTTGATGTTTATGTTAATAAACTTTAGTCATTTCACATTACATGGATATCAACACATCACAGTGTACCCCATAAATGCGTACAATTATGACTTACCAAAAATTAAAGGCCAATCAGCATTGTTACATGGCAATTGTCAATTTAAAGAGACCAATAGACTAAGCGTGACTGTTTTTCCTTTAGCCTCATTCAGTTATTTGGGTAACAACACAAACAAGTGAAATTTAATTGCAGATGGATGCAAAGCAACGTTTAGATCCGTGAATCCAAACGGAACTAAGAAGAGAATGTGAAATTAGGAAGGGAATGAAGAACAAAGAGCGAGGGACAGGAAACTAAATCAATAGGCAGGTTAGAGCAGGGGTCCTGGAAGTGGGGCAACTGAAACTGAGCATGAAGAAAGCAGCTAGATTAAAAATAAGGTCCAGACAAGGTGTAACACATGGCAATGTGAAAGACAGAACACTTAGAACTTGAGTTCACTGAGTTCATTTCCTTGACTGAGTGGCAACAGTCAAGGAAATGAGGTTGGGCAATGAATGGATTACCCATGCAAACACTGAAATGACCAGATTGAAGACAATGAAAACAATACACAGTTAAGAGTACACTAAAGCCAAACTTCAAAGAATAGGATGCAGTGGCCCACAGATATCTAAACTGCAAGACTGATTCAGCAGGCAGCATACTGTCACAGCATGGACAAAACGTTAGAGGGAACCAGGCAAGGTGGCGCAAGTCTGTAGTGCCAGCATTTAGGAGCTAAGGCAGAAGGGCTGAGCTAAAGGACAGCATGGACTACACAGCAAGATCATGTCACAAAAAACAAAACCAACACACGAACAGAGGGCTGGAGAGATGGCTCAATGGTTAGCAGTGTTGGTTGGTCTTACAGAGGATGGGAGTTTGGGTCCCAATATCCACTATAGGCAGCTCACAACAGAATGTAACCCCAGCTCCTCTTCTAGTCTCCATGGGCATGACACCTACAAGCATACACACAGACAGATATACATAATTTAAATACATATACATACATCCATATATATATATATATAAAAGCAAAACAAAACAAGAGTCAGGTAGAGAGACTGACAAGAACAAGAATGGTGGAGAAAAGTCTGACTTGACTGGTGACAATCAAGGGGAGTACCTAGCCCATCTCAAGCTACAAAATGCAGAAGACAGAAAACCTCCCACTGTTGAAAGCCTCTGGGAAAGGCTTGTCCTCCGAAAGTGAGTAGCATTTCTAACAAAACGTTTACTGAAATGTTATTCTGAATGGCACTGAGTTCACAGGTAAACCTGGGAAAAAATATGTCTGTTGTTGCTGTTTCAATAATATACTGATACATTTCATCATGTAAGTCTTCTTTAATGTCTTTTGATATAATTTCTATTCTCTCTGGTGAGCAAGATCATGATAATGGTGACCAGGACAAAGACAGTAGCTAACATTTAAACTGTTCTTATCATGTGCTAGCTACTTTCTAGGAGTTGTACACATTAACTTCTCAGTGGCAATAAAGAAGTATAGCTTATCTAGTCTCACAGCCAGAGAACCTGCTCGGCTGAATAACCCGAGGGTTCCTGTGCTTTTCAGTATCCTGACTCACAGACCACTGACCAAGCCCTTGAGTCCAGTGACCACTACAAAAGACCGGAAGAATGAAAGAGCTAAAATGCCCTTCTCAGGGTCCTGGTAGTCACAAACATACCCTTATTTGTTTTGATTTGCTGGCTCAAATTCTTTCCTGACTACTTCATCCACTTAAGATAACTGCTATGAGAGGTGGGCCTCATGTTGAGCACTTCTGTATTTTGAAGCTGAGTCAGAACACCTTACCAAATAGCTCCATGTGTATATTCCAGCTCATGGAATAGTTTGTAAAAATAAAGGAGACGGCCATCACAGAATTCTTTTTATAGAGGAACTTGATGTTCTCTCAAACAATTGAACTGAATCATGGCTGAGTCAAAATGCCATATGGCATCTAAGCTGATGACCTGTCTGGGTTTTTTGTCGGGGGTAGGGGGTGGCGTTTTGTTCTTTTGGATCACTCAAAGACTAGCTGGCCACAGGCTCAGTAATATTTAGGGAAAATCCATGTGTATGAGTGTACACAGACAGATTTATATTTTACTCCTGTGGTATGCTGACCTCTGAAGGGCTTAATCTATTTGCTTTCTTCATGAAAGTTAGTCAACATATTTATGCAAGCAACTCAGAATCACAAGTCATTTTCTATCCCTTGAAATCACCCATCTGTTACAACTGATGTTTCCTATATATTTCTAATTAGAGTCTCTCCTGTGCTTTTATTTTACATATAATGGCTCAAGAAAATCATAAAAATACTATTAAATGCCCATTATGTGCTAGATGTGAATATAAGAATTGGGAATACAGAATTAAGTAAGAATCCTGCCTCTGAGGGAATGGCAGGTAATTAAGTGCTTTTAATACTCTGTGATGGTCTTGAAAAGAGGCAAAAACACAGGACACAGACCTAGAAATCAAAAAGAATTCCAATATTATTTATTTCTGTGCCACTATAACCAAATGCCTAACAAAAACAACCTCTAAGAGGTAGGATTTCTGTTGGCTCACAACTTCAGAGGGTATGTAGACTCAGCCCATGGTCACCTGGCCTAGAAGCTTGAGTGGAACATCCTGTTGGCAGAAGCATGTAGTAGAGAACAATCTCATGGCAGGCAGGAAGCAAAGAAAAGGAAACACACGAGAGGACCAGAGCATAATATAGCCTCTAGGGTAGCATTTCTCAACCTGTGGGTCACGACCCCTTTGGCAAACCTCTATCTCCAAAAATATTTACAGTAGAATTCATAACAGTAGCAAAATTACAGTTATAAAGCAGCAACAAAAATAATTTTATGGTTGGGGGTCACCATAACATGAGGAACTGTGTTAAAGGGTCGCAGCATTAGGAAGGTTGAGAACCACTGCTCTAGGGTCATATCCTCAGTGACCTACTTCTTCCAACTAGGCCCCACCTCCTCCTTTTTACTACCTCTCAATAATACAATCATGTGATAAATTCATCAAGTGGATAATCCATTGATCAAAGCAATCAGGATCCAATCAATTCCCAAAACCCATCAGCTGGCAATCAAGTCCTCACTCAATACATGACTAGTGGTAGTCATCTCATACTCAAACCATAACAAAATGAGAATTGAAATGGTAAATAAATTATGAAGAAAAATTACAAGTCTGTATGTACAAAGAGATCAAGAAGGTTTGAGGCATTTACAAATTTAATGTCACAACACTTGTGCTATTTCTTTGTTAGTAATTGGAAGCAAACCAAATAGAGTTCATTTTACTATATAAACTATAGTTGCCCCACAAAACTTGGCAAATTCCTTAATCTTCATTGTCAAATTGATCGGATCTGGAATCATTCTAGGAGACACATTTCTAGGCATGTCAATGAAAGTATCTCTGGAGAGGTTTAACTGAGGAAGACTTGACACCCAAACTATAGGAGAGGAAAAAAAGAGAGAGAGAAGTCCAGAAAGCACCAGCATTACCTCCACCCCCTCCCCCGATTCCTCATGACAATGTGAGCAGTGGTTCACAGGTGTGGTAATTTGAATGTAACTGGCCCCCTTAAACTCATAGGAAGCAGTTCTATTAGGAAGTGTGGCTTTGTTGAAGTAGGTGTGGCCTTGTAGGAGGAAGTGTGTCACTGTGGGGGTGGGCTTGAGGTCTCCTATGCTCAAGATATACCTTGTGTCAGTCCACTTCCTGTTGCCTTTGGATCAAGATGTAGAATTCTCAGCTCCTTCTCCAGCACCACATCTGCCTGCACACCACCATGTTCCCCACCATGACGATAACAGACTAAACCTCTGCAATGCAAGCCACCCCAATTAAATGTTTTCCTCTTTAAGAGTTCCTGCCGGGTGGTGGTGGCGCACACCTTTAATCCCAGCACTCGGGAGGCAGAGGCAGGCGGATCTTTGTGAGTTCGAGGCCAGCCTGGTCTCCCAAGCGAGTTCCAGGAAAGGCACAAAGTTACACAGAGAAACCCTGTCTCGAGAAAAAAAAAAAAAAAAAAAAAGAGTTCCTGTGGTCAGGGTGTCTCTCCACAGCAACAGATATTCTAAGACAAGGTCCTACCACTATGCCTGCATGCAATGACGAACTACATTCAGTGAGTCAACGTCTTAAGTTGCTTTTGGCAGGCATTTGGCCACAGCAAGGAGGAAAACAACAATATAGCTAGTTAAACAAACAATAAATTAGCATGGTACCCTAAACAGCTTTTTAGTGTTAAAAATAATTATTATTGACTAGCAACTGATAAGAAGTGATTTTTTTTTCCTCAATAGAGCCAACTGGCATATCCTCAATGTTCTATTCAATTCAGTGTTTACTGAATATCAAAACAGTCTAGGCACCCTGCCAGGAGATGCCCCAAACACAATGATTCCTGCCCTCAAAAAGAGTGTTATCCAATAGGAAAAGACTGGTAGAGAAAGGGAATTCTATTAAAATGAGCTAGGAAGGTGGCCTGGTGGATAAGGTAACAAACCTGAAAACCTGAGTTCAATTCCCAGAACCCCCATGGTGGAAAGAACTCAAACATGCCCCCCTAGAAAAGGGGCATTCCACTATGAAATGAAGAGGCAGTGAGGGAAGTTCACACTTTAACACCTCAAAATTCAGTTTGGTTATAAAAATTAAAAATTTATACCTAACTTACAAACAAGATATATACCTTCACACACAGAAATGCAATGGAAGACTCCACTACAGACAAGTCTGAAACTAAAAAGCCAACATATCCACCCTGAAGACTGATGGAGTAGACAGTCTCAGACCAAAGGAAACCTAAGCAGAAGAGCAGACTGAAACTCATGCTCGGGTGGCCTCTGCCCACACTTGGACCCAGCCAGCCAATGACATCAGGATCAATTTTCAACCAATGACAACAGGCTAATCAACTACTTAAGCCATGCATCTTCAGAAGGATGAATTAGAGATACAGTCCACGTTTCCTAGGGAATTAAGACTCAGCTGCCCATAGCAGTTCTCAACCCCACAAGGCATTCTTACATTAGTTGTCTTATCTTTTTCCCTAGATTTTCATTCATTCACACATCAGTTGGCTCAGCTCAGCCTCTGTAAACATAAAGCAAGCACTGTCTAGCATAGAGAAAGTATCCATGAAGCAAAACTCCCAAGCACCAGATCACTAACAACGTTAACAATACCCAAACCTTCTACTTTTCTTACAGCAAATTTTACTATTTAATTTTTAATATTTTTTATTTGTGTGTGCAAACTAATAAGTAAGTGAGCAAGCATGCAAGTACATGTGTGTCACAGAGCATGTAAGTACATGTGTGCCACAGCGCACATGTGGAGGTCTATGCTGGCTACTTTTCATGTCAACTTGACACAGGCTAGTCATTTTGGAAGAGGTAGAACCTCAATTGAGAAAATGTCCCACCAGACTGGCCTGTGGGCAAGCTTGTGGTATATTTTATTGACTAATGATTAATGTGGGTGGGCCTATCCCAAAGAGTACAACTCATGGGTGGGTAGTCCTGAATAGTATAAGGAAGCAAGCTGAGCAAGCCAATAAGCAACACTCCTCTCCATGGCCTCTGTTCAGTTCCTGCCTTGAGTTTCTGCCCTGACTTCCCTTCATGACAGATTGTGATTGAAACATAGAGGCTGAAATAAACCCTTTCCTTCCCAAGTTGCTTTTGGTCATGGTGTTTATCACAGCAACAGAAACCTTAACTATGCTAAGGTCAAAGAATGACTTTTGGGAGCAGTTCTCTTTCCCCCTCGTTTCTGAGTCATGATCTTTCTTGTTTCTGCAGTGTTGCTAACTGGCCCACAAGCTTCTTATGGATTCTCCTTTCTCTGCCTCCCATCTTGCCATAGGAGTCCTGGAGCGCTGGAATTATAGATACACACCCAGCTTTTACCTGGATTCTGGGGATCATGACATTAGACTAGCATGACAAGTGCTTTTACCCACTGAACCACCTTGCCACCCAAAGTTTAGTATTTACATTTTTCCCCACCAGTAGTAACACTTAAGTTGTAAGTAGAAAAGGCCAGTGATAGTTGCTCAAATAAAACAGGAAATTAATTTAATGCAGAAAACTGCAATAATATAGCCCATCTAGATATGGCACATTCCCTGGGAAGTTCCCTTCCTCTTTCCCTGCTAATCCCACCTTCCTTTGGCAGCCACTGTTCAGGTGTGTACTATCTATCACTCACTCACATGGACTAGTGGACCAGCTGGTAAAAGTCTAGGCTTTGTAACTGGCTCTCTCCATTCAGTGTTTCAGGAATTCTTCCATGTTGTTCTGTGTCAGCAGTTCATTACTTTTCATTGCAGAAGTGTTAGCCATTCTCCCAATGATGGACATTTAAGTTGCTTCCATTTATTTAGTCATATTAGTTAAGTTGCTATGAACATTCTTTAACAAGTGTTTTGTGGACACACGTTTTTGTTTAACTTTATGAAAACCTGCCAGTATGTTTCCCAAAGCAGCTACATCTTTTATAATCCCATCAATAACATGTAAGAGTTCCTGTTGTTCCACAATCTCACAAAATGTTGATGTTGTCATTTTAAATTTAGCCATGTTAATCAGCACACAGTTTGTTGTTGCTGTTCTGAGAGGTTACAGTGGGTTAGTTGTTTTTAAATTTTTTGTCTAATTTTTATGTGGATGAGTGTTCTGCCTTTGAGTTTGTATGTACACCCATGCCTGGCCCAAGGAGGCCAGAAGAAAGCCTTGGGATCCTGTGGAGCTGGAGTTACAGACACTTGTGAACAGTCATATGGGTGCTGGAAACTGAACCCAGATCCTCTGGAAGGGCAGTTAGTGCTCCTAACCACTGAGCCATCTCTCCAGCCACAGTCTTGTTCTATATCCCAGGTAGCACACATCCATATACCTAGAAACAGACAGAAAAAAAGTCTCTTTCTCTAGATGGCTCAGCAGTTAAGAGTACTAGCTGCTCTTCCAGAATTCAACTCCCAGTGCTCACATGGAGGCTCACAACTGTCTATAATGGGATCTTATGCCCTCTTCTAGTGTACAGACATACATGCAGACAAAACACCCAAATACATAAATAAATCTTCAAAAAAAAAAAAAACAAAAAAACAAAAAAAACAAAAACCAATTGGATGATAAAGCAGAGCCAGAATCAAGAACTCTGCACCATCACACAACTGCATTCTCCTTCCGAGCACCTACCCACCAGTTCATCCTTCCTGATCTCCAAACTGCCTGAAACAGGGACACTGTTCCACAATAACAGCAACCAAACCTCAGAAGGATCTCATCTTCACCCCACAACAATCCAGTGGTCCCTGAGTACTTCCTACTCAATCTTACAGCTCCTCAACATCTATCCTATCCTTCCCACAATGTCCTAATCTGGGCACATTTTTCCCGGGACTTCTGCAACC
>CABHPQ010163255.1:0-40449 GCA_902168405.1 Peromyscus aztecus | reverse complement strand
CAGCTCTCATGCTTGCAAAGCAAATGCTTTACTGACTGAGCTGTCTCCCCAGCCCTCGTGTACTCTACAAATCCACAGTCGCCACTCCAGCTGTAAGTTCCAAATCCTTGGGTCCCCCACCAGCAGACTGCAAATACTCAGGAAGAAATTGCTGCTGTATTGTCCACGTACAGACATCTTCCTTGTCACTTTTCTCCAGATACAGGAGAGCAGTCCTTTCCTTAGCACATAAGCAGGCTAGAGGTGGCCCGAGGTGGGCAGGAGGCTGTGCCCAGGTTCTATGAAAGCCCAGCAGCACGACACAGAGGGATTGGAGCATCTTGCACTTTGTTAACTATGGGGCTCCTGGAAATGATCCTGCTTTTGGTGGCATCAGGGCTTTGGAGTGTGACTCAGAAGTCCCTCAGATCTGAGTACTGTCACTCCAGAGGCAGGAACAGGGTGAGCTGGCACACCGGCAGAGTGCTGTTCATAACGGCAGCAGGGGTGCCCAGGCACTGGAGCCTGTGAATGAGGATCCTCTCAAAACTGTATTTCAAAGGCAGACAATATTTTGGACTGAATCAGATGGCTGACTTTGTGATCCTTACAGAGAGTTCAAGAAATAACATAAAGGAAATTTAAAGAGGCCAAGTTGAAGGCACAGGTAGGTAATTACAGCTGCTCAAGATTAGGCAGGAGAATTGTTCATTCAAGATCTGTCCTCACCTACAGAGTGAGTTCAAGGCCAGCCTAGACAACTTCGTAAGACTTTGTCTCCAAATAAAAAATAAGAAGAGGGGTTGTGGCTCAGGGCAGTGTGCTTGCCTAGTGTGTGTGAGGCCCAGGTTCAACCCACAGCATTGCAAACCAATCAATACAGAAAGTCCAACAAAAATTAGTGATCTTCGATAAGGGGTTACCAACTTTAGTAAATAAAGGACACACACACACGGGCACCACACCACACACACACACCACACCGCACACACATACATACCACACACCACACACACACACACACACACACACGTGCACACACACTGTATACACACACATGCATACACACACCACACACACACACATATCCCACCACACACTATACACACACATCCACACACACACACCACACACACACACATACCACACACCACACACATGTACACACACACACACACCACACTCACCACACACATGCACACACACTGTATACACACACATGCATACACACACACCACACTCACCACACACACACATCACACACACATCACACACACACACACACACACACATGCAAAAAAGGACAAAGGACTAACAAGCAGTTAGAAAAAAAACACAAAGGTTAACCAATGCCTGAGGAAATGTTAAATCCTGTTAATAAAGTACAAAATTTTCAAAGTAAAATAATGAAATTGGCCAGGGAATACAAAAATGCTAAGGGGATTCTGTATTGTTCTTATAATTAATAAAAGCAAGCCAGGCGTGTAATCCCAGCAGTTGGGAGGTAGAGGCAGATAAATCAATAGTTCAAGGCTATCCTCTCCACCAACATGGTGAATTCTGGGCCATCCTGGGCTAAACAAACAAACGAAAAGCAGGCAGCCAGAAGGCGCTTTCTTCAAAGCCCCTCTGCTTCATTTTGGTGCTGAGTGGGGTGCTGAATCGGGGTGCTGGGAGACCAGCCCTTTCCTTCAGTGTCTTCTTTGTGTCTCCAGCCCTGGCCCTTGATCCTCTCTCCAGATGTCACTGTGCAGAGCTACTCTGAGCAGGAGTCGGAGAAAACTTGCTGAAGCAACCCCCCAACTCCTCCCTTTTGTTATGGTGCAGCGTGGAACCTTGCAAACGCTAGTCCAGAGCTTGGGTGCAACCAGCTGCAATCCTCCCTCCCTTCCTCCCTCCCTCCTTCCCTCCCTTCCTCCTTCCCTCTCTCCGTGAATGTGTTTGTGTGGTTACATGTGTGTGTGGAGGCTAGAGGTCAGCTTCTGGTATCTCTTCCCAGTCACCATTCTCCTTTTTTAAAGACAAGATCTCTCAGTGACCTGGGGCTCACCGAGTAGGCTTGGCTGCTTGTCCAGAATGGACCCAGGTATCTGTGTCTGCCTCGCTGGTGCTGGGATTTCAAGTGCACACCACAGTGTGTGGCATTTTTTACACAGGTCCTAGTGATCTAAGGCAACTTGCTCATGCCATCAAGGCAAGAATTTTACCAGTTGAGCCGTCTCCTGAAACCTGGATCCAGTATTCTCTGATGAGCTGAGTGCTTGGAAAACCTGTCCGCAGGCATTCTCAGGCCCAGCTTCCTCCCAGGCTTGATTCCTGTGGGATGAACCATTCTCCTCGGCCTTTCCACAGTAGGAAGACAGCCCTGTGCTCTGAACCACCCATCTTCAGCTTCAGGGCAGGCCTAGGGCTCAGCTAGACATCAGGGACAGAAGGCTCTGCCAGCCTGCTTCTCCCTGCCAGGACATGGCATGGGGATTATGCCTAAACTTCCCGCTTTGCTTTCAGCTCTCAGAATTACTGGAGGAAAATCTTGACTGTTCTCTGTCGTGTCTTGGATTTGTGCAGCCCAGGAGGCTGCTGGGAGAGATTTAGGTCAGGTTTACTTATTCCTTAGGAGCATGGAGCTGACAGTGGAGGATTTCCTGGACTCCTCCTGAGGAGTTTTGGGTGTGGTATTGCTCTCTCCAGCACCATTTAAACCTCCTTGCCTTCCCTTTTCCCTCAGCAGTGAAGTTCCATCCTGGGGTTGTGTTCCTAGAGCCGAGACCCAAGTACTGTCCCTGTCTGGCAGGAAGCAGAGGTCTGACTCCACAGTCTCAGGCCATAGTGAGACTTGGTTCTTGCAGTGTGTAGTAAATGATTTTGCAAGCCAGATGTGTTTAAACTTTTGTGGCATCTTTTGGACTTTAGAATACAATCCAGTACTATTTCTATGGCCTAGGAGGCTACTCTTCATTAAAAAACTCATTGACAATTTTATACATGTAAATACCATGGTTGACATGGTTGAACACATATACCCATCACTCTCTCTTATTGCCCTCTCTCCTGCTGAACGCTCCTTCTTTCCCCTAAGTTTTCCTTTCATCTTTTTTTTTTTAAACACCTGGCTTTCATTAGTTTTGCTCGTGGGAGCAGGGGTGAAGTGTTGTTTCCTGGAACCCGGGCATCTTATCAGCAGCTGCACCACTGAAGAAAGAGTTCTCCTTCTCCGGCAGCCGTTGACTGGCACACGTGCTCAGAGGAAGGGCCAGCTGCTTTCCTGTGTGTTCACTTCTTGCTCTTCTTCCTCTCCAACCCCAGGCTTTGGGCTTTCTCTTTTCTATGCCTGGGAGGTTTTCTTCACTGCTCTGTACTCAGCTGATTCCTTCCCTTCGCCGGGATCTGGTTTAAGCTTCATTTCAAGATGCTTTCTGGCCACCCTCTCAGGTCTTTCACAGGAGCCCTCCTGCCACCAGCTGTACAGGAATTTTAACTTTAATTTTTTCTTCCATAGAGGAACGTCTCTATAGGGCAACCCCTCTCTCTGTCTTATTGAGAATCCAGAAGAGGTGTTGGCATCGAGACCATTTGAAAATATCCTGAATAGAGCTGGGGAGATGGCGCGGTGGGTGAAACACTTTCTGCGTAAGTGCAAATACCTGAGTTCAGATCCTCAGACGCCATGAGAAGATGACAGTGGTGGCACATGTCTGTCATCCCTGTGCTCCTGTGGTGATGTGGGGTGTGCAGATAAGAGAATCCTGGAAGCTTATGGGTGAGGACAGACACCCGAGGTTGTCCTCTGATCTTCACATGTGCCGTGGCATGCCCACACTACACTCACACATGGAAATGCACACACACACACACACACACACACACACACACACACACACACACACATGTACACACATCATACAAGCACAAAGATTAAACCAATGTCATGAACGAACAGCTAATGGATGGAGGGCAATCTCTTCAGGAAAGCAATGCTGGATTTTCTCTCCTGCCATCTCCCAGCCCACGCTCAGCCGAGCTTCATAAAGTCTCTTGCCACATCTACACTAACGCCAGTGTCCCTGACTGTATGGAAGGACCAGGAAAGCCTCTGTCATAGCTCCAAGCTGCCCTGCCCCCACACCAGTGTCCTTTACAGGTGAATAAACAGTCCCAGCCTCTCCAGGATGGGACAGTTATCAAGAGGGAGTTGCTAGTCATGCTGGCTCTCTCTCTTGTGTGCCACTGGAGGATGGGGTTTGGATGACAAACAAAATGTCAGGCACCATTTATTGAGCACCTACTGTGTACATGGTACGTAGTTTGTAAACATTATCCATTTGTGGTTGTTGTTACCTTCTACATGTGACAGACAAAATGGAGGCTCTCAGAGATCAATGTGCACGTGGAGACACCAGCCTCAAAGACTTTTGCTTTGTTAAAAATGGCATTGAGCATAGGGCCTGGCATATGCTAGGCTGGTGTTCTACCACTTAACCATGGCCCCGGCTGGCTCCTCACTGGTGGATTCCAGGCACTCTTGTTTCTTTCTATTTTGAGAAAGCGTCTCACCAGGCTTGCCTTGAACTCACTGTGTAGTTGAAGCAAGCCTTGTTATCCTCTTGCTTCCCAGTCTCTGAGCAGCTGGGATCACAGCCTTCTGAGGCCAAGACCTGGTCTTGTGCTCGTTTCTTATACAATGTGGTTTGCCTTTTGGAAGACACATACCCGTCCCCCGCCCCCAGACAAAGAAAGAGACATACACACATACGCACACACACGCTAACACACGCTCTCTGTCACACACACACACACACACACACACCCACACACACCCACACCCACACACACCCACACACACACTCTCACTCATATGGTACTAATAGATACAAGCTTCCAAGCCTTGCGTTAGAAGACACAGACGCACCTGAGCTGGTGGCTGCTCCAAGTCAGAGACCTGCAGTTTTGCTTCTGAGAAAAGGGTGTATGTAAGGGACCTGGGAGAGGGTGATGGCACAGCAGCACCCATCTCCTGCATGTCCGTGTGCCCCGCATTGGTGGTGGGGGGCCTCTGGGCATGGCCTCCTTTCATCCTGACAGTGTATCTGCACGGTGATTGTGAACTTCATGTCACAAGGCAGAAGCCTGGGTACAAGGGAGGAAGATGGGATAAGTGGTGGTAGCTGGATGCAGGCTCAGCTCAGCTGTCTGACTGTGGAGCTTGAGGCTCAGCCACCAGGCACACTGACCAGCTTAGCATCTTTAGACCCTCGCTGCTGGACGTTTGGCCCACGAGCCAGCATCCACAGTGTCCTCTGAACCGACTGTGACTGAGTCAGAATTTGCATTTTAACCAGATGCCTTGTTAAAGCTGCTCCAGAAATTCTGCATATATAAAGTAAGTGCCACTTTACTGAAGGCTGCAAAGTCTCAGGACCGACTTGTGGCTTCAGCAACGTCTTACGAATTGTGGAGTTAAGAAGCAGTGGTTTTGTTTCCTTCCGGGAATGTGGTGACAAATTCATTTATTGCCTTCTACACAGTCAAGGAATAAGGCTATTTTTTTGTAGTCCATAGGATACAATTGTGTGTGTGTGTATGTACAAGTGTGAGCACATGTGTAGAGGTCAGAGGACAATTTCAGATGTCATTCTTCAGGTAATACCCATTTTTTGGGGGGGCAGGATATTTCACTGGGACCTGGGGCTCACGTATTAGGCTCTGCTGGCTGGCTTGAACCCCAGGCATTGCCTGTCTCTGCCTCCCTGGTGTGGGATTACAAGTACATTTTATCACCATTGAGTATCAAACTCGATCCTCATGCATGCACTTTAAGTGATTCGTATCTCTGGTCCCCATGGGACACTACTGACAGACTATCATAGCATCTCAGCAGACACGACACCACAGAGCCAGGACAGTGGACATGGCAGTTTAAGGCTTGAACAGACGATTACGTCATCTGAATCACATCTGCCTAAAACTGAAAGGTGCAAATGTAGGCAGGACACAGGAGCCTTTGACTCCAGGAGGTTGACCTTATCTCATTGTCAGGGGAAGAACTTTGATCTTTCTCCTTTGATGTGAAGGGTTGGCGTTGGCAGCTCTGTAGCTGATCCCAGGCTCTGAGCTATCATTCAGCATTCCTCTTCATTTATTCCCTCCCCACAGATGCTCTCTTAGACACCCGAGTCTTTAAACAAGCAGAGGGGTTCATTTTGTAGCCTTTACAACCTAGAAGTACCCTACAGGCCCCAAGGTGTCCCTGTGGGCCTCACCGATGATGTGTGTGGTCATGTTGAGTCCAGAGGACGACCGCTCTCATGGAAGGTGATTGATGCCCTGTGTCTCTGAGTCACCTCCTCTCCGGGAGGATCTGCTGAGTCTGCACCGCGTCTCTGCCATCGACCTTCCAGCAGGGGGCCCAGGAAGGTCGGCTCCATCTCCACAGTGCTTTCCACCTCTTTTCATCTTGCCAAGCTGAACTGTCTAATTCTTTTAAAAAATTTAATATATATATATATATATTTCCTAAAAGGATCTTTAAAACACACACACACACACACACACACTCATATATGCTTTTAGGAAATAAGCACCAGGAATGAGCTAATCAAAGCAGAAACTTCCTGTGAGGAATGTGACAGCAGCATGTCTTTAATAACCTTCAGGAAGACCACATGCTCCAGGCAATTACAGGATTTGGGAGAAAATAGCTCCTTCTGAATGGCCTGACCTGCTGCCGTGTTCCTCACTTTGTAGCCACAATTCTATCTCCCCCTCCTCTGGAGCCCCCTTACCAAGAGCCCCCCCCAAAAGAGATTTTACATGAATCAAAACTTTCCCTGCTTTACTGAGCTGCAAAAATGGACAGCTCAGGCTAAAAATGGGCATCGTTTACATGGTGCCAGGTTTCCTCCAAGGCTTTTGGATCTGTCTACAGCAGGTGCATAATGCATTCTGATACAAGGCCAGATATTAGGGGTGACTTGACTGCTCATGCTTCAGAGTTGGGGTGTAGCTTGGAAAATACAATGTGTTTGTCTGTAGCTTATCAGTTTCACAGCCGTAGAGCCCAGAACGGAAGGGGATGGAGTGAAAAGCCCCAGTGGGACTCAAGGAACCTGACGCAAGGCCTTTGTGCCAGACATTCAGGAGCCTTAAGGCAATTGTTCATTTTGATTAAGCCACATCTCTCTCTTGTTTGTAGGGCTGTGAGATTTGGCGCAGGGTCTTTCTTGAAAGAAACTGTCTACTAGTGTTTCCATTATGTGAAATATTAAAAAAAAAACCTGTGTTTGTGTGTTTTCATATGTGTGTCTGAGTGTGCTTGCATGTGTGTGCGTTAGACACCCGAGTTTGGTGTCTTCCTCAGTCACTTTCTCCCTGACTTTTTGAGACAGGTTTCTCATTCAGCCTGGAGCTGGCTGTTTCAGCCAGGCTGGCTGGCTGGAGAGTAGACACATGCAGCCACACCTGGCTTTTTGCGAGTGCCATGGATCTGAACTTGAGTCCTCATACCTGGGCAGCAAGCAGTTTACCCACTGACCCATCTCTGCAGCCTCTATTTGAAGCTGTTCATACTTAGTATAACCAGCCAAGGCCAGTGCTGTGCTGGAAGTGTCAGCATCTGCTTGCTCTCCTGTCCCAGGGAGAGGGTTTCCTGTCCGGGCCTGTCTGTATGCCTCAGTATGTGAGTCATGGCTGAGAAACACAAAGTGCCTGCACTGTGAAAGTGAAAGAAGCGTTCTGATGACGTCATCGATGGCAGGATGGCTTGGAATTCAAGATGTGCAGTTGTAGTTAGCTGTTGCTCAGCTTGTGTTGGCATTCTGGGGATGGGCAGTGAGCCACTGGCTTTGTGTTCCTGGGGGAGGTCTTGAGTGTCCTTATTTCTGTGGTCACAGGGATCCGAAGCCTGTTGGATGGGTTCCAGCTGTACTGCATGCTGTTGTTACACAGTCCAGAAGTGGCGACTGCCTCTGGGGGAGCTAAGCCCTGCTCTTTGAAAAGTCCACTGTCTTTCTTCTGAATAGCTTCTGAGTCTGAGAACCAAGGTTTGTGGTCCTCTAAACAGATCTTCTCCAACAAGGCATGAGACTTTCCCCTAGTGTTGAGGATGTGAGCTGATACACAAGGCAAAATGTTTTGGGGACCCCCTGGGCATGGAGGTAGGCAGTCTAATGGAGACAGTAGATCAGCTTCACTTGGCCTGTGTTGACATCACTCAGGGTTGAAGAATAGGAGTGTAGGAGACTGAGTATGTCAGTCATGCGGTCTCTCTCCATTGCTCCTGCCTCCTAAGGCTCCACCTCAGCGTCCTGAGCACAATGGGTGTGAGCAGGAGGGTTGCACTGATAAAGTGCTTCTCGTCCCCAGGCTGTCTGGTGATCTTTTGTGGTTGGGTTTGAAAAGATGTGTTCAAATGTGGGGCTTTGAAAGTAGGTATTAGGAATTGGATAGTGTAGGAGACACAACTTTACTATGTAGTCTAGGCTGTCCCTGAACTTATTATGTAGCCCAGGTTGGTCTTGAACTTGAGATCCTCCTGCCTCAGTCTCCTGAATGCTAGAATATAAGTCTCACATATGCGACTTCTTTCTTCTTCGATGGAGATGTTTTGTTTGTTTCTTTGAATCCACTGTTTGTACAGTGACGTGAAAGATTCAGTGATGACTAAGGTGTAGTCTCTGACCCAGAAGAGCCCATAGATTCCTGGAAAATACTAACTATGAAAACAGTTTATCAAGTAAAGCTGGAAAAATCTTGGTGTGTGTGAGAACTGAGTAGATGCTCAACTGTGCAGAATGGGTAAAACTGCATTCTAGCTCACAGTGTGTTAGGGTAAATGTGGATGCTGTAATAAATATGCCCCCACTTGTCAGTGGCTTAACGTGATATTGGCTTCCTGCAGATGTAATGGTGTTCCTGGCTGGCAAACAACCTTTCTATCTGCAGTAATTCAGGAATCTAGGCTTCTGCAATACTGGGCTCTTCCAGTCCCCAAGATCTTCTGTCCTCTGTCTCCAAAAATTCCTGTCTGAATGGAATAAAGGCTTGGCGCAAACTTGAGCAAAAGAGATTATTTTTTCTACATTAATTTTTTTTATGGAAAGTTTCTAATGTACACACAAATAGAGCTGAAAGTATAATGGACAGAACTAACCTTCATGTGCCCACTCTCCAGAATTAGCATTTATCAGTTCATGGGCAATCTTTCCATTCCATCGCCACCCACAGTAGATTACTTTGGAGCAAATCCCCAGTGCCGTATCGGTTCATCTATACATTTTCAGTGTGTGTCTCTAAGGATAAGAGCTCTTGGGTAGGTGACTTGGTATTTCCTATTAAAAGTGAATCTGAGAAGACACAAGGGATAAAGTCATGTGCGCCGTCTTGCTCCCAGTGAGATCTGGGAACTGGTTCTTCCTGGAAGACAGCAGAGCAAGAAGGAGAGAAACTGAAACCTGAATTGACTCCTGAATTTCTCTATGCAGGAACTAAGCATATTGGCTCCCCTCTTCACCACTCCAGTTCAGGGAGCCAGAATATTCCCTGTAGCTGTGTTGTTGATACATTGCTCAAATCTTCTTGCCAGTTCTAAGGAGCATCTGAAGCTTGGATGAATATTTCCCACGGTATCCATGGCTTCTTAAGCACAGTTGTCTCCCAGCAGTAGGGCATTCTGTGGTCATAAGATTGTGCTTTGCTTTTGCATCTGCAGGCCAGTTGTGGCAGGCAATGAGTGATCTCTAGAGCTATCTTCAAGCACAAAGGACGGAAGTTAGTAGGAAATGTCCTAGCTTCCATGCGGCTGGGTGGGAAGACAAGGATGTGTGTTCTGCACTGTCAGAGCCATGGTGGGATCGAGGCCTTGCCTCAGTGGTATTTGTCCCCTAACTACACTGGCAGTTGGCTTTTTTCCTTTCCCTTTCTAACTACCCTTCCCCACAGGTCACAGCTAAACCATTCTCTCTGCTCTTTGTTTCCTGCATACTCTTCCCACTGCTCAAGCCTTTTGCATGCTTTGACACCCCACAGGCTCATGTTCCAATGCTTATTTCCCAGAAGGTGGTGCTACTTTGAGAGGGTATAGAACCTTTAGGAGGTGGGGCCTGGTTAGTAGAAATTGGCCCTTAGGGGTGGGCCTCTCGAGGTTATACCTGGCTCCACTTTCTGTCTCACTCTGTTTGCTGGTCCACCATGAATGACATAGACAGCCTCTACCACATGGTCTTGACACCATGAAAGGAGCTGCTCTGTCAGGCCTTCCCTGCCACAGTGGACTGAAGCTCTTGGAAACCATGAGTGCAAATAAACCTGTAGTCTTTTACTCATAGTTTGACCAAAATAACTAATATAACCTTTATTTTTACCGTAAAAGAGTCCTAGGTAATTATGCCTTATATTTTCTCTCTCCAATTAATATTTCATGTTAGAGCATGAAGTCACAGAAAATTTTGAGGAACTGTATCCCTACCCTGCTTACCCATATTTCCAGCCTGAGGGGCAGGCTTGAGTCCTTGCAGAAGTTGGCAAGCAGTTGCTGTGGGTGCTCAAGGCTCTGATACTCCAGTGGCCTGGAATGCTGCTTCAGGTAGTGATTTTAGATGGAGAAGCCTCTGGATATTCACATGGAAGGATGCTCTTGACCATCTTTGTCAAGATAGACTATGGGCATCTACCACAAGGAGGGGTTTGTGACAGCAAGGACAGTTTCTCTCTATATAGGGTTTTTGTCTGTCTGTCTGTTTGTTGGGGCTGCAGGTACCTGTGCACACATATGTGCTTTTGAAATCCAGAAGTCAATCTCAGATATTCTTCAGGCACTGTTCATCTTCTGATCTGGAGTCTCTCACTGGCCCGGCACTTGCCTATTCATCTGAGTTGGTTGACCATCTAGCCCCAGGAATCTTCCTGTCTCTGCCTTCCCAGTACTGAGATTACAAGCACATGTCGCTGTGCCCAGAGTTTATGTGGGTTCTCGTGATCAAAGTCAGGTCCCTGTACTTGCAGAGCAAACACTGAGATATCTATCACAACCCAGTGAAGCCATTTTTGAAGTGTCTCTTGTATAATCTAGGGATGAAAACATAAAACACAAGTGAAATACATAGCTTTAAGGAAGGTCCCGAGAAGCACTCCACAAACTGGAAGACCAGTTTAGCACCTTAAATTCATAAGGAAACCACAAAGAAGAAAGTATCCAAAGAAACCAACAAAAAACCAGCAGAGACCATTCAAAGTCAGCCTTCATACCAAAAAAACCTGCCTAGGCTTAAGGCTTCAGGCCTCTGCCCCTTGAACTGCACACATGATTCTGACAACACGAGAAACACCACATTTTAAGTAGGGAGGGGATACATACAGCTGAGGGGCTGCTGATTAGAGACATTTAAATGGACCAGACAAGGATGATGAATGGGTGGTGATGAGGTCGGTCACCTGAACCACGTCTGAGGGAGTATGAGCTGAATATTGCCAGTTCAAGCTTTTAGAAAAACACTACAAATTGGGATTTTTAAGTAAAATAGCCACACTTTTGTACATAAAAACTTTCATAAACAGTATGTAACATTAGTATCCTGGGGCCTGACTTGGCCAGTCCAATGAGTCACGGCTCTCCCCTTCTGCTGGTTGTGTTCCTCCAGGCCATTTTAACTTTGATTCCTTGGTCATTAGATCTCTGCGTTTCTTCTCCTGAGTCCAGGGTCTGGGTTTTGTTGTCTTCCTGGGAAGCACTTGTCAGAGAAGTTGATGCATATGCAGTCATTTGCAGGAGTCACTCTATTTTGGGTGTGTGGGCAGTGTTCTCAGCAGCCTCAAAGCAAGCTAGCAGTGTGCGTCCCGAGACCAGTGAGGTGGTGCCTGGGGGCTTCTGGGGACACAGATGACATGCTTTCCTCCTCTCTCTCATGTGTTTACAGAGTCAGCTTGCAAAGGTTATCACTGATCTGTGGGCGGTTTCCAACATCCACTCTCCGCTTGTTTCGTTCAGCCTTGGTCCTCTGAATCTATAGTTCTATGGGTTTTGCATGCAAACACCATCTTGGGTGGATGAGAATAACCTCTTTAATGTTTTTTGAGGATTCAAGTGGCTTCATGGGGCTTTCCCAAGAGAACCCCAGCATTAGCAGAGCACAGTGGGATTTAGTCCTGTTGTGTGACGTACCCGGAGGACTGAACGCATTCTCTCATTAGAGATGTTATTCAGGACTCTGTATCTCAGGATCATGAAATGGTTTTTGAAATAAAAAGATTCTCTATTTTATTCATTTTATTTTAGTTTAATTTCAAAAGAGTAATAGACCCATAGGTTTGGAAATACATAATGAAACAAAAATGATCAGTATATTTGTCATACGTATTAAACAAAAGTGGCATTTCTTTCCTATTTCCTTCTCTCTCTCTGTGCGTATATACACTGGAGCGTGTATGTGTGTATATGCATATATGTGTGCATATAATATGCAAGTATTAGTAGACTGATATCTGTCCACAATTGGGCATTAATCAAACATTTTTTTTTTTTTGCTTACTCTATCACATTATCTGTAAATGTCTCATTTTATTTTGCTTGTTCTTTGGAGGGAAGGTCCCCCTAGGTAGCTCACTCTCATTTTAAATCCATGATCCCTCTGCCTCAGCACCCTGTGTGCTGCTGTTACAGGTGCATGCTATTCTGCCTGGCCTCTGAGTCTCATTTTTAAGGCTTATGTGAGGACATATTGTGATGATGTTCACTTACCAGCTTGCCTGACACTGGATGCCTGGGTCATTCTGATGGAAACTTTTACTGACGTTAACAATGCTGTGATAAATAGCTCGTGCATGGGCCTTATTTCGGTTATTAGTCCCTCAGTGTAGTTCTTTTTCTGAATGGTAGAAAAGGAGCCTCTTTAGAGCCCTACACTGTCTAATGTCAGGCAATCCTTTCAAGGGATGGAGAAAGAATATTCCAACTTTATTGGCTAAACCAACTATTTAGCTCTGGGTTAACCAAGAGTCCCTTTAACATATAAATACCGTAAAATGATTTTTCCCTCACTGGAAGGCGGATGTGTCTACTTGTGCCCAGACAGTGTTTCTTCGGTGAATGAATTCAGGAACTGAATGAATGAATTCAGGGGTGTTTTCTACCTCCCTTCTCTGCCATCTTGAGTTTGTGGTGCTGCTCTGTCTTCAAGATTGGATCTCACACTGTAGCTCAGGCTGGCCTAGAACTCAGTGCATAGCCCAGGCTGGCTCCACACTCACTGTGATCCTCTATCTCAGTCTTCCAAGTTTTGGGATTAAAGCCACTGCACCCTGCTCTACATGTAGCTCCTAAGGCCGCTGGACTCACCTGCATTGAGCTGTGGCTGAGCAAATGTAAGGAGGTCTTCTCAGCCACATAGCCCTAGGGCAGAAAGGGAGTTAGGCTCATGGTCACTTCCAGATCCTTCTCTATGTCTCACACATCTTCAGAAAATCCTGTTAGTTTGGGCTCACCATGCTGTCCCGTGCCATGGCACACCATGGCACGGCACGCCACTCTCCTGCATCATCTCAGAGCTTCTGACCTGGGCTCCCTCTTATTTCCTCAGCTGCTTGCTCCTTCGTATTCTATTAAAAAGATGTTACTGAAACATAACCATCTCATGGCGTTCCTCCAATGTATTAATCACTTTCCTGTGGATGCCTGACAAAAAGGAACTTCAAGGGAGAAGGTTTCTTTCAGCAGTGGTTTTAGAAGGATCCCTGTCCATCGTGGCAGGGAATCACGGGAGAAGCAGCTCAGTTGGAGGCAAGAGCTGTGGTGGAGACTCCCTCACATTACTGTCAACAAGCAGGCTGAGGAAGATGCTAGAACCCTCAAAGGCCCGACCCCAGTGACCTACTTCCGCCATCCAGGTCTCCCCTCCCCAACTCTACAGCCTTCAGAACAGCACCACCAGCTAGGGATTGTGTGCAAACCCACCATCGTGTGGGGAGACATTTCCGTTTCAAACCATGACAACCGGGAACGCTGTTTAATAGTCTTCGAATTTACAGTAAAATCCAAACTCCTCCTCTCTCTCTGAGGCTCCTGCATATGACCTAGCCCCTGTTTGCTCTGTGGCCTTTCCCTTCACTCACTAAGGGCTGCGTGGGCCTTCATTAAAGTAGTTTTAATTTATTTTCTGTTATTTTTGGCTCTTCATTTCCAAATGTTTAATTGACTATATGATTTCCAAGATCAGTTCATTGATTTTTCTTTCCAATTTTTCATTCTTTGAGACTTTGATACATGTGTACAATGAAATATGTTCATGTACACATTTACCCCGTCACCGCCCTCTCCTGACTTCTCATCATTAAACAAAAAAATAACCTTCTAATTAGTGCTGTCTGTGTGTGCGTGGCTGTGCGGCCATGTGCAGATATAACGAGTTAGGCTGTGTTTCCTCTTCTAGCTCCTAACAACTGTGCAAGGTATTTTCTTTCTTAATTGAAATTTTTATTCTTTTTTAGAATTTCATTCATGAGTACACTGTATTTATATGATTTCTATCGCTTCCTCTGCCCCTCCTGTTCGTCCTGTGTCCCCACTATTTCTCAAATTTATGATCCTTTTATAATTATCATTCTTATATATATATATATATATATGTATAAGTCAGCATCTATCTGTCTGTCTGTCTGTCTATCCATCCATCTATCATCTCACCTCAGTCATTTAGTGTTATCTGTATGTACATGTGTTTAAGGCTGACCATTTGGGATTGGGTAATCTATCAGGGGGCTCATTCCTGGAGAAATGATTCTTCCTCCCTCAGAAATCATTGACTGCCCTTATATAGTGATGGGATCTTATGAAATTTTCTCCATCATCCTTGGCATATTGATTGGTGTTGCCATTGTACAAATTTCGTGTAGGTAATCATGTTAGTAAGATGCCATGGCTGCGGCTTCTCTGCTGTATACAGAGGGCACTATCTCACAACAAGTGTCCTGGTCCACTATCTTTCTGTCCTCTTCTCTGCAATGTTCTGAGCTTTAAGTGTAGAGTTGTGTTGAAGATATAACAGTTGGGGCTAGAAAACCCACGGTCACTTATTCTTTACACTTTCACCAGTTGTAGATCTCTGAAGTAGCCTCTGAGTACACACATACACACACACACACACACACACACACACACACACACACACACACACCTTTATGAGGGTTGAGAGCTGGTCTTACCTATGGGTGTAAGAATAAATATTTAGCATACCGTTAGAAGCTATATTGATTTAGGAAAATGGAAGTAGTAGGTTCTCCTCTAGGGTCTGTTCCCTCTTCAGCCGTGGGTAGTTGCCTAGGTTACAGTATAAGACATTATGATTTGAGCTCTGGCTTTGCCACTTGATAGTCAGGTGACCTGTGACAGTGAGTTAACATTGCTGAGACCTGTTTATCTCTTCTTCAAGATGATCTGACGTGGTAAGTGCCAAACGTGGTCACTGGGAGTTTCGTGTGAGACATCCATGCAAAGAACCTAGACTGTGGTCTGCCTGCTGCAAGCAGAGGAATCCTTCAGGCACCATGCCCCTCCAACACTGGCTGTCTACATCAGGTGTCCTTGTCACCACAGCAGTGACTCACATGTCCTGGCCACCTCTACATAAAGCTGCCTCTGTCAGTGTGACCTGATCTCAGACTCTTAAAGACAGCTCCTCCAGCTGGGGGTGTAGCTCTGTCCGCAGAGAGCATACCTAGAGCACATAGGGCACTGTGTTTGATCCCCAGCACTGTAGCATGGAGGTGCACACTATAATCCCAGCACCTGATAGACAGAGGCCGGAAGATCAGAGTTCAGGGCTGTTTTCAGCCACATGGTCAGTTTGAAGCCAATCTTCATCACAGGAGACCATGTCTAATATAAATATGAGAGTCTTCTCCCTGTTTATGAACCAGTACCCTAAAACTTGGCAGGGAAACCAATCTTAAAAGGCTAGGCCATATTGGAGCTGGCATCTTCTTGTCTCAAGAGAGTTACTTAGTTTCCTTCCAGGAATCTTCTAGACTACCTAGATCTCTGGGCGAGGTATAGGCCTTCAGACATCTTGTGAATACAGCATTATATCATTTCTCCCCAACAGGATGTGTCTACCTTCCCCCAGTGCCAGTTTGCAAACTCCAGACAAGGCACTCTGCTATTTGCTAGTGCAGCCTGGCAGGATCCTGGGTGCCACTCAAGAGCTCCAGGATGCTGGTATAAAGTAAAACAGACCCAGCAGGATGCTCTAAGCACCCTCCATGCAATGACCTGCTGCGAATTTAGAGCCAGTTCTTGGCAGTGTTAATTCCAGAGCTGTATGGATACTTGTCTCCTAGGGCTTATGCTGTTATTTGTGTCCTGTGGATGCCTTCACCAGGGGCTGATCCATCCTGCTATGCTCTTGCATCTCACTGTGTCAACAACTGCAAACATACATTTGTGAATGTGTGTGGGTACTGCAAGCATCTGGGCACATGAGTAAGATGAAGTATGCATGTATCCCCACCAGAACTGACCCAAATGGTAAACATTATATGGGAATAAATTAATGGAAGGAGGTTATTGTTTGTATTTGGGACACATACATGCATACATATATATATGTATACTCAATTTTCCTTTACCCCTCTTCAAATTCTCTTTTAGTTAAAAATAAGGAAAGTTCCCCAACTCCCCACTTTGTATGTATACAGTAGATTTTTTTACAGTGGTGACTTCTGTGTCTGTAGTTCAATCAAACCACAAGCAAAACATAAGATCCTGGAGCTGGGAGCTGGTCAAATACTCACCAAGCATGCATGAGGAGATGAGAGGGAGAGGAGGGCGGCATGGCCCTGCATACTTAGTGCTGAGGAGGCGGAGCTGGGAGCGCTGTCCAGTCTACCTTAGTCAGTGAGTTCCACGTTCAGTGAGAGACCCTGTCTCAAAACAACGAAAATAAAAGTGACAGAGAAAGACATTTGAGTTTCACCTTTGTCCTTCACACACATGTGGACCTGTACACACACACACACACACACACACACACACACACACACACACACACACACAGCGAGAGAGAGAGAGAGAGAGAGAGAGAGAGAGAGAGAGAGAAATAAAACAAAATAAACAAACTCAATTACCCCATTTTTTTTTTCAAAAAAACCTTGACTCTGTATTGAACAGATATGGACTTTTAAAACACTGTTACTATTCTCTCAACAATATAGCACAACTATTCCCATGTCATTTGTGTCTTATTAAGGTATTGTAACTAATCAGGCGATGACTTCTAGGCAGTGACAGGGCAGGAGGATGTGCATGGGTTATATGTCAGCACTGAGCTGTGTTATACAGACGTGAGCATCTGCAGGCTTAGGTAGCGGGCACTGAAGGCAGACTGTGCATTATGAACCTTTACATGAGTATATTTATTTTGCTTTATTTATTTAGGGAACAGTAGGGTACCCCTGTCATTGGAATCACTTACATTTATGATAGCTGCCAAGTACCCCATCTTTTTGTCTGGTTTCATATGCATGGTGAGAGGCTGATATCGGGGCCTGCCTCAGTTGCTTGCCACTTTATTATTTTTTTAGAAAATATTTCCTTGAACCTAGAACTCACTGATTTGGTCAGACTGGCTGGCCAGTAAACTCTAGGAATCCTCCTTGTCTCTGCCTCCTGGTGATGAAAGGCATGTGCCACCATGCTAGGCTTTTTGTGTGGGTGCACTTCCTGAGGGAGCATCCACCCAGCCCCCATCTGTGTCTTCTCAGTGCTGGGTCAGGCACCCAGGGGAGTACTTTACAGTCCAGAGAGCTCTCATATGGTTGTGTGATTTCCCCTCCCATCTTTCCATGTCTGCAGAAAGACCCATGCTTATTGTTATCTGCAGGTTTTTTGTAGCTTTGCTAAGGGTCTGACTTTCAAGTTTGGCAGATTAGCATAGGTCAAATGTCATGCATGGGTAGCACTGCCAGATGAAGATGCCTCCACTTTGGCTAGGGACTGAAAGCCTTCTAGCTTCACCCATATTTCTTCCCAGGACATTTGTTCTCAGTGAGGTCCTGAAGAAACCAGATTCTTTGGGAACCACATGGACAGCCCCATCACCAGACCCAGACTGGCCCCATTCTAACATGGAAATAGAATATTTAGCCAGTTAAAAGTCTGTAGGTAGCTTGTCTTCTGTGTTCCCACAATGCTAAGCTACCGCCCTCCTCTTGTTCATTACAATGTGTTGTTAAGTTGCTTAACTTTGGTTTTTCTCTAAGTCCCACAGATGCCCAGAGCTCCTGGGGGACACGGAAATCTGACCAATGCATTCATTGATTTTTTTTTTTTTTTAGCCATAGATTCCCCTCCCCCTTTTTTTTTCAGGGAATCGGGATTCTGTGTAGGGACTTGGTATGCTCATATATGTAACCCGAAGAACTGGGTAATTGGAAAAGAAACTGTATATAGAAAGATCACTGGAAGAAGATACTCATGTGAGCTTCCATGCAAAAAAAAAAAAATGCTTTTTAGTCTAATTAAAGGGGAAGCCAGTAGCAGAGGTGAGTTACTGTAATTTGCATACTCATAGCTTAATTACTTCATTAAGTCATTGGCTCCAGTAGTATTTACTGGACTCATGATGTTCAAAGTCCTCTGCTAGGCATTGCAGATATAATTCCCCTAAAGCTAACCTCTCAATTTTATTCAGTGCTCATATCTGTGGTCATTCATTTACACATGGCCTTTTGTTGTTCTGGGATTGAACCCAGGTCATCGTGGGTGCTAGGCAAGTGCTGTAACAATGCGCTGCAGCCCCAGCTGTTTGCTTCATTAACAAATACTTACCAGGTGCCTACTATTGTTTGAGGTGGGGAGTTGCATCAGTAAGCGAAACAGACTGAAAGCTGGACTCTACCACTGAGAACACAGAGTGATGAGGATGTAGGTCATCATGTGCCAGGCTCTCAGGGACAGCAGGAGAACACAAATCCACCAGCACAGTCATGAACAAGCACTGAACTGTGGACACTCTTCTTCCGTGGCCTTCCCTTCTGGTTTCCCTCTGACCACTCTTCTACCTTCCCAGGACTTGTGAGAGGGTAGGGTATTGTCTCTTTTGGAGCCATGAAAAAGAAATATGATGCTTGGTAGATCCCCTTGAGAGCCTCAGTTTGGACTAGAAATACCTTGAGCCACATCCGATTCACTAATCAGGATTGTGTCTCTCTCCGTAGGCTGGTTATGATGCTGGAACTTTACTCTTACTGTCTTTGAGTTTCAGCTGAACTGTTTCTGATGGAGTTCAGCCACAACTACTTTTGGTGCACATCCACCACACCTGTGTTTTCTGACTGCATCTCTATCCATCTTTCTATTGGTCACCCACTTTATACAGCACCCAGAGCTAGCTATGGGAGACTTGTAGGAGTGCTAGGCAGATGTCTCAGTCTCACTGACTTCTCTCAAAGAATGACAAACCAAGCAATGAATTGTCATAACCATGATACTAGAAAGTGCAAGTTGCTACAAGGGGACCTGGGTGCAGGGCGGCACTAGAGGTGAGCTTCTCCATAGCAGTGATGTGGGGCTCTAAGGGGAGATGGTAAGGAGCTGGTTAGGTGAAGATGAGGGTTGGAGGAAAGAGCAATGGGAAAGGATGACTCTCCAAGTGTGCAAACAGCCCACAGTGAGAAGGCCAGTAATTCTTTTTATTTATTTATTTTTTATTTTTTTTTGTTTTTCGAGACAGGATTTCTCTGTGTAGTTTTGCGCCTTTCCTGGAGCTCACTTGGTAGCCCAGGCTGGCCTCGAACTCACAGAGATCCACCTGGCTCTGCCTCCCGAGTGCTGGGATTAAAGATGTGCGCCACCAATACCCGGCACCAGTAATTCTTTTAAAGAACAGAAAGAATGCATTTTAGTTTACTTTGTATTGCTGTGACAAAATGCTGACCCACAAACAGCTTATGGAGAGAGGTGGTACCTATTCCGATTATAATCAATCATTGTGGGAAGTCACAGTAGGAACTCAAGGCAGGAACCCGGAGGCTGAAACTGACACAGAATCCACGGAGGAGTGCTGCTTACTGGTTTGCGCCCATGGCTTACATAATCTGCTTTCTTATACAACCCAGGATCACCTGCCTATGGTTGGCACCACCCACAGTCGGCTGGGCCCCTTCACTTCAACCATCAATCAAGAAAATGCCCCACAGACTTGTCTACAGGCCAATCTGATGGGGGGCATTTTTTCAGTTGAGATTCTCTCTTCCAAGAGGACCCTACCTTGTGTTGTTGACAAACCCAGCAGTACAGAAGGTCACTATTATTATACCCTGAAGGTCATGGGATGGTGATGGCAAAGCATAATGATTCTAATGTAGAAAACAGCCAGACCACACTGGGCTGAGTGGACAGCTCTCGGAAGATCATTGAAGAAAGGTTTTATTTAAGCAAGAGACAGATATGATCAGACATTTGTCTTTTAAAAGACCTGTTAGATGGGAGAAATGAATTGTAAGAGACAATATTAGACTCAGAAAGAAAGGTGAGATGTTACTGAACTTGTTGTCCAGGTGACAGATGACAAGGGACCTGGGCCAGGAGAGAAGAAAGAGAAGTGGATGGATATGAGCTGTCTGCAGGAGGCAGAGGGGAGGGGTGTGTGGTGTATGGGAGAGGAAGGGGCAAACGTCTCAGAGTCTTAGCTTAGGTGTCTGGGAGAGGGTAGTGCTGTGTTCCAAAGAGGGGCTTAGCTTGTGGAGAGGGAGGTAGGAGCTTTGCTGGACTCTGGATCATTCTGATGAAAGTACTGATCAGGTGGGTACCTGGCTGGCTGCAGGTCTGGGAAGGAATCAGATTCCACAGGGAGAGAGAAGAAAGGGGAAAGCGGATGGCTGTGGGCTGAACCTGATGTTTGATTAAAAAGACTGCTCTTCTCCCAGGCTGTAGTTTTATTTTTAATTAAGGTTTTTATTAGTGTATGTTAATTATATATACTGATGGGTTTCTATGGCATTTTCATGCACGTGTATGATGTGTTTCGATCATATTACCCACTGTTACCCTTTCTTGCCCCCCAATTCTCTCTGATCTCCTTTCCATTCTCATGCTGTTTTAGTGACCCAGTGACTTGCACTGGGCTGGCTGCTGGGAGCACGGAGGAGTGAGGGGCTATTTGCAGGAGCGTGGGCAACTGGCTGGCGGCTACACTGCCAAAGAAAATACCTTTACCTCCCACATCAAGCATTAACTTCCTAAGATTCCTCAGGAACGAGGGGTCTTTGAAAGGTTGGAGTTTTAGAATTATCATCTATCTGTGAGATGAACGTGCAGCAAGAGGAAGACCACATCCAATAGTTTCTTCAAACTATTTTGTATCCAAACAACTACAGTTATGTTTTTGTTTTGTCCTATTGGGAAAAATTGAGCTGGACTTGGTGATATACCTGTAATCCCAGCACTCTGGAGGCTGAGGCAGGAGGATCATATTCAAAGTCATCCTGGGCTCCATAGTTAGACCCTGTACCCTCCAAAACCAAAGCTAAATGAGCAAATAGGAATAAAAAATTTAAAAATCCTTTCCTTCTGTGTAATGTGGGTTTTAAAGCTTTTCATATATTTCACCCTCCTTGGCTCTGTTCCTTCTGGAGTCTGTGTTTTAAGAAAGATGTTAATGAACTGGTCCCATTAAGAGAAAGGTGACTAGGGACGTACAGGCTGCTAGGAATGAATTCCCAAAACATCAGTGGGATGATTAGTGTTCATGTGACTGAAAGTAGAGAACAATAAGGATGACAGTGGGCTCAGCTGATTGCTGCCTATGGTTATTTGGAGGATTTTCTTCTCGTTTGTATGTATGTGTGTGTGTTCATGTGTATGCAGGTGCATACTTGTGGTGGACTAGGGACAACTTTGGGTGTCATTATTCGGGAACTGTCTATATTTTTATTTTATTTTATTTTATTTTATTTTTGAGACAGGGTCTCTCATTGACATGGAACTTGCCCAGTCAAGCCTCAAGATTCCACCTGTCTCTGGGCCCTGAGTGCTAGAATCACAAACCCGGCTTTTTAAATTACTTTGCTTTTTAAACATAGGTCCTGGGGGTCTCAAATCAGGTCATTGTTCTTTTCCGACAATCTCTTTACCAGGTGAACAGATGATCTACCCCTCCCAGCCCATCTGGAGGGTTTTCATCATGTTGAAATAGAATGGGTATAGTCCACATTGCTCTAGAATAGAAAAGAAGGAACTAGAGGTCATAGGAAATAAGATTTACTTCTAAAAGTTAATGAGAAAGAACAGCGAACTAACTAATTATGTTTAATGACATGGAGCTGGGCATGGAGACATATGTCTACATTCCCAGGAGGCTGAGGCAGGAAGATTTTGAATTTGAGGTCACCCTGCGCTAAATCATATCTCAAAGAAAGCGGTTTGGATTGAGTCTGACTTGTATGTATGTATATATATATATATATATATATATAAATATAAATATATATATTCTTCACTCCTCAGATTCTGTGAGTTATGAGGATTTCTGACAGTGTTCCTATCACAGGCATTCCCTCAGCTGCCTGATTCAGAATCTCTATGTATCTCTCCAAGCTTCAGAGCTGCCAGCACAACTTCCAGAAGGGGTCAGTCAATACCCTTGATAGCTATCCTCTATGCAGCCAAATTCTCCTTGCATCTATTCTGGTCTCATTTAATGTAGCTGAAATGATTGATCATTGCCCTTCAGAGACTCATGTATTTTGTGCTCTGTGGAATGTCTGCAGATCACATCCTGACTTGTGCAGAGAGATCCCATCTCTGTGCCCGAGTGTGCCATTTTACTTGACACTGGTGGCTCAGAAACTGTGGCCACAGGGTTCCCTGAGAGTGCGCTTTGGCTCCATCAGCACTGGATGCAGGTCTTGGGTTAGATGTGAATCTTATCTGCAGGGTCCTCGTTCGTCAGCAAAGGCAACGGTTGCCGCTGCAGACTTTCTCACAGAGAATGTGAGAGGGATTGAACTATCGCGTCCTCTCTTAGCTTCCCTGCATCACATGTGAACACCCTTCCCAGAAGAGAACATGAAAGGAGCAGATAAGAAACACTTTTGGGGTAATGCACATCTGAAATGTGCACTACCTGTGTCTCAGCGGTCCTGGGCCGTGGAGAAGGGATCAGTCATAGTCTGATCCTGGAGAAACCTAGGGATTTCTTCCTTCCTTCCTTCCTTCTTTCCTTCCTTCCTTCCTTCCTTCCTTCCTTCCTTCCTTCCTTCCTTCCTTCCTTCCTTCCTTCCTTCCTCCCTCCCTCCCTCCCTCCCTCCCTCCCTCCCTCCCTCCTCTCTCTCTCTCTCTCTCTCCTTCATTTTTCTCTCTCCTCTCTCTGTCACTGTCTCTGTCTCTCTGTGTTCATGCACATGCATGAACATGTGGTCATGTGGCGTATTTTTTTCATGTGGTGTATTTTAACATGTGCGTAGATGGCCATGCCCCACGGGTGCCCATGGAAGCCAGGGGAGGATGTTAGGTGTTGTGTTCTAGTGCTCTCCACCCTGTTCCTTGTGTTAGTGTCTCCCTCTGAATCCAGAGCTAGGCTTCAGGCCAGCAAGCCCGAGCCCCATCCTCCCTCTGCCCCCCACAGCGTTGGTGTTACAGGAGCATGTGGTCATGTCAGCTTTATAGGTTGGTATTGGAAATTTGGATTTCCTGAAATATCTCTTTCAGCCTCTGAGAACTAGGTTTGGAGCCCAGATCTGTCACTTACCAACTCTGTGGCTGTGGACAGATTACTTCACCCCTCGGAGCTTTTGTGTTTTCACTAGAAGAAGACGACCAGTGCAGATCTGGGGAGTCTGTGTGGAGTGTGAAGCGGCTGGTCACATCGTGTCCACAGTCAGGAAGCAGGGAGACAAGAGTGCTTGTACTCAGCTCACTTTGTTTTTCCATTTGGTTCAGGACCTAGGGCATGGTGCTGCCCACATTTAGGGTGGTTCTTCCCTAACCACCTGGAACACAATCTGGAAACTTGCTCACAGACATGCCCAAGGCCTTGTCTCTGTTGATTCTAGAGCCTGCCAAGTTGTCAGCCAATACTGACCATCACACTGATTATTAAGATCACTAGTTTTGGGTCATTTTTTACTTGCATGAAACTGGTTTGATGTCCTGGAAACTGAAGCCAGATCAGACTTTGAGTGGCTTCGCCTGGACCTGTCACAACATTTACAGCCATAACATCTTCCTCCCAGAGTGCAGCGGCTTCTCCGGCAGGAGACGGCAACTTCTGTGAGAGGTCTTTCTTATTTATGTCTGTCTGATTCTTTAGCCTCAGGTCCGGGCTAGATCCAGACTGGGTGGGGAAAGAAAGCCTTAGGAATGTCTTTCTTTGGGAGATGAAACGCTTGTCCCAGGTTTATAATTAGTATCTAAAATAAGGGATTGAGAGGTCCTAGCCAGAAGAGGGAGGAGAGATGGTTACATCACATCCCTAAATGACCTCTGGCATTCTAGCCCCCAAAAGGCAAATGATCTCTCTTAGAACCCCGGCATCCGCTATTGCTCAGAAAACTTCCTGGTGATTTGAGCCAATTTAATTAAGTAGACAATTCTCTTTCATTGGAGCTTTGATTCCTTTGAGATAGTGAACAGCTCTGAGTCACTTAGCTTCCTGGGTTTGTCACCACCGGTGGCTTCTTCTTCTTCTTCCTCCTCCTCCTCCTCCTCCTCCTCTCCTTCTTCTTCTTCTTCTTCTTCTTCTTCTTCTTCTTCTTCTTCTTCTTCTTCTTCTTCTTCTTCTTCTTCTTCTTCTTCTTCTTCTTCTCCTTCTTCTTCTTCCTCCTCTTCCTTCTCCCCCTCCTCTTCCTTCTCCCCTCCCCCTCCTCCTCCTTCTCCTCCCTCCTCCTTTTTCTTTTCCTCCTCCTGCCCCTTTCCCTTCTCTGAATACCTCTCCCCCATGTCCCCACTTCTCCCAACTCCTTGTCCATTTCCCCTCTTTATTTTTCTACCTCTTCTTCTATGTCTCTTTCTTCTCTTCTTATCCTCATCTTTCTTCTGACAGTATAGAGTCCTACTATATAACCCAGGCTGGTTTCGAACTTATGATCTTCCCACCTCAGCCTCCTGAGTATTGGGGTTGTAGGTGTGCGCTGGCTTTTAGACCTTTTTCTAGTGAAGCTTTTAGCTTCTCTTCTCCCTAGGGTAAGCCAGTGGGCAGTCCAGGGAGTAGATGATGTGATGGAGTTAGGAGTTCAGGACATGACTGGGAAGGGGCTTCACACCTGTGAGGTACAGAACAAGGGTCAGAAGGAGGAGAGCTGGGTGAGGGAGAGCCTCAGGCGCCAACTGTTTCTGTTCCTTGACAGCATTGCCCTGCCGAGCTCCCGCTGCCTCCGGGCCCCGCTGCTCCTCTGCACTCACTCTTCAAGGAGTATCTGTTGTCTGACGCGGGCCTTCTGCACTTGTTCCTTTTTTTCACTGACTCCTTGACTAGTCAACTCTTCTAAAGTACTTAAATAGCACTGGCTGCGATGTGTGACGTTCTGTTTCCTCCTGTGATTGTTTGACGGACTGCTGTCCTTCTGAGATTACAGCTCTGTAGGGTGTGAATCGTCTCCCTGCCGTCATGGTTGTGGGTTGTATCCTTAGTACCCAGCATGTCACTGCATACATAGCCGGTGCTCAAGGCCTCCGTAAAGGCACACATTTCAGCATGGCACTTGAAAAGAGGGTGAGCATCCTACTGCCTCCAGTGTTGTGAAGAGCACTTTCTCCTAACTGTAGCGAGAGGAGGCCTACAGACATCTCGGAAGTGTTTGAACCAACCCTCAAAACTAGTTACCTCAAGTTTGGCCCCAGCTCCAGTAAGCAAACCAATAAATCGAGACCTTAGGGATGTAGCTCAGTTTGTAGAGTGCTTGCCTGGCGCGAACAAAGCTCAGGGCTTGATCCCCAGCATTGCATAAAAACAGGTGTGGTAGTGTAGGCCTGGGATCCCAGTGTTAAGGATGAGGAGATGGGGGTGGGGGGTTAGAAGTTCAAGGTCATCCTTGGCTACATAGCATGTTTGGAGTTATCCTGGACTAAATGAAATTCTGTCTAATACCAAACCTTAGAGGTATCTAGACCAGGTAGCAGAGTCTAAACAGACACTCTCTGCCCGCCCTCCCCTGGAGAGAGAGCAGCTCCAGCATCTCTCTGGTGAAAAGTATGGATGCTCACATTTCCTGTCAATGGGAGCACTAATGTGCAAGGGAGAATGTGGAGGCAGGGAGGACTGCATCCCGTTTCTATTTCTGGGTTGTTTGAGTCTGGGTACTCAAGAGACATGGCCTTGAGTTCTGAGCTCTGATTATTTGCATTTAATCATGGAGGACGGTCTTGTCTTATAAGATTCAAAAGCTGTTTTGCAACGCTCAGAGAAATTTCTATTGGGATGAAAATTTGAAGATTTAGTGTTAAGTGTTTTCTCTGCTGAGCACATGGAGTTATCTCAAAACCGGTAGTTGTTAATGCTCCAAGGGAGAAACGGTCAAGGGAGAAATGGTTGGTCGGATTTACAAGGTCAGGGGAATGTTAGAAACCTATTTGCTTTGATCTGAATTACTCTACATGAGGGGGTTTCTAATTTTTCTTCCTGTGTTTGTATGTGCTTCTTCATGCACATGTACATGCCCAGGTGTACATGTGTGACTGAGTATGTGGAGGGCAGAAGTCAACACTCACCGCTTCCCCTAATCACTCTCCACCTTCTTTATGGTCTCTCACTGGGCTGAAGAACTTGCTGATTGTGCTAGACTGGCCAGCTGGAGGGTCCTCAGGGATTCTCTCATCTCTGTCTCCTGACGTTGTGATTATAGGCATGCACCTCTGTCCTTAGCCTTTCTCTGTGGGTGCTGGGGATCCCAACTCAGCAAAGCATACATAAGCCATCTCCCCAGCCCGTGCTGAGGAAGCTGGAGGGATGAGTGCAGGCATCCTGGGTGTGACTGGGAAGTCTGTCCACACTGACCAGCCATCACTGTCCCCCACTGCTGCCCTCCACTGGCTTGCAGAAAGCAGAGTGTGCCAACAGCTTCAGCCTTGGTTAGGGTCACGCTCCATTCCTGTGTTTCAGAGCCGGCACTGCTCAGCCTCTGGAACTGGTTCTCTCTGGATGGAGGCTCTGTCCCTCACCCAGTGCCCCACAGATTAGACTGTAAGATGACCCCATCGTCAGGACTGCAGAGTGACGTGGGTGGGATGAAGATTTTGGAGGAAAAGAAACCTTGTCCCTCCTCTTGGTTCCTCAAGCACCTCTGCAGTCACTTGTTCCATGTGTGCCTTTGAGTCCCGTGCTTTTAATGTAAGTGCACATATTTTACAGAAGCGACTTGGCATCAGAGCCAGATATGGAAAACCAGTATCACTTCCCACAAATAGAAAGTGTGTGCAAAAATAAACACACGCGAAGGAGACCAAGCAGGAATCCCCTTCTGGCTGGAGACAGCTCCTGCCCGAGGCTTTGAGCCCCGGGCCTGATCTCCTGCTTAAAAAGGGAGATTAGCAAGTGTTGTAGGGGGTTTGGGATTTTCTTGTCAAAGCTGTAAGGACTTGAAAAAGAAAAACTCCAGCCATGCCATCTGATGCTGTTTAATTCTTTACCCATGTACCCCTTAAGGGGCATCATGGCTGGCCCAAGAGGGGCGGCCTTGTTCAAGAGAAGGTTCTAGGCTTTGTCTAGAGACCCTGGGAACCCACTCTGTTGATGACTTCTTTTTCTTCCTTGGTAGGTGCAGAGACAGGTAATTTGAAAGGGTTAGTGGTGGTCTTTTGGGGACCTTGGACTTGGTACTCACTAGTTGAGGAAGTATAAAAAGATGGGATATCTGGTGGGAAATAAGGTCACCAGCCAGTGGTGGGATTTGGGATGCACAGGGGAAGGATACACTTTGAGGCTGTGTCTGGACTTTGCCCCTTGGGGGATTTATGGGGAAGGTGATGGGTGATTGAAGTGGCGCTGACCTGTGTTATATAGAAATGGGTAGCTTCCAGGGGAACTGAGTGTAAGTGAAATCAGCCCCATTCTACCTTCATCATGTATACATTTATATTCATGATATCCACACACATAATGAAGATATATGAGAGCAGAAAGGGGGCCGGGAAGGTGGAAGGGACGAAGGTCGGGTAAACAGGAAGAGAGGGTAATGAGGAGGGAATACGGTCAGAGCATGCACCACTGTCCACAGCCTTTTCCCATGGGTGCTGGGTATTCCAACTCAGGCCCTCAAGCTTGTGCAGCCCGTGGTGAGGAAGCTGAGGAGACAACGTGCGGGAAGCCTGGGTGAAGTTTGGGAAGTCTGTCCACACTGGTCAGCCATCACTGTCCCCCACTGCTGCCCACCGCTGGCTTTCAGTAACCAGCATGTGCCAACAGCTGCAGATCCCCCGTGTGCCAACATGTATCCTAGATGATATGTATGTATGAAAATGTCATGATGAAACCTATCATTTTTACATGCATGTACACTAATAAAAAAAGAAAAAGACACCCCCAGCTGATTGTGACAGTCACTTGGTTGTGGTTCCCAGCTGGTGACAAGGTAAGGGTGAGGCTGATTTTGAACTGTACACTTTCAGAAGACATGTTTGCCCAACACTCCCACTGGTCAGGGCTGAACTCAGTGTGGTCCAGAGAGGTGGGGCAGCCCTATGGAAAGGCACAGCACACATCCAGACATGCCTCTGGGAGAAGAGATGCTCTGGCAGGATGCTGTTCCTTCCAGACTACATGAGCATAACGTCCCAGTTTCCCCTGGGAACTTCAGGTTGATGGAGCAACCGAGTCCACCCCCACCTGCCATTTCAACACACCACCCTGTCTGCAGCGTGAGAAATGGGACCTGTGAACTTCAATTTCTTTTCTGTGGGTCTCAGGGCTGGGAATAAGAGGTAGCATCAACAGTTACTTTTATTTTTCTTATCTTTTGAGACTTAGCTCCTCTGTGTATGAGTAGTAAAGATCTAGGTTTAGCTGCTTGCATTGGATTCTGGCTTCTACTTTTTGCTGTGTTATCTTGGGTAAGTCACAGAACCTCTCTGTGCTTCAGTTCCCTTGTTTGTCCAAAAGGATGAGATAGAACTGAACTCATGGTTCATTGTGAGTGTTAGGTCAGGAGACACACATAAGGTGCCCAGACACATAGTGAGGAATCTAAAGGACTTGTAATGATAAAAGACCAAGGCATTTCTAATTCCCCTCCTGATGTCCTCCGACAGATAGAACTTACTGAGCACTCTCTCCCCTCTTCTCTGTTACTGGGGATAGAACCAAGTCCTGTTGTATGGACATATAACATTTTATTGGTCCATTTTATTTGGGTTGCTTATGCCTTTTATTAGCAATAAAGTCATGTGACTACCCATATAGGAGTCTATTCAGACAACTGTTTTAGCTCCTCTTGTGTAATACCCAGGAGCAGAGTTGTTGGGTCAGACAGTTGTGAGTTCACGTTTACATTGTTAAGAAATAGACAACCTATTTTCTACAGTAGCCACAGCATCTGATGCTCTCAGCAGCATCAGGCACTCCAGTTTCCCTGTCTCCTTGCCCAAACTTGTGTGTTCTGTCTTTTTGCCACAGTCATTCCAGGGAGTACCTGCTCTCTCTTTCTGTTCCGAGTGTTCCTTTTCTTAGTGTTGAATGCCACTAGGTGCATGGCCATGGCTTCAGAACGGCTGGTGTGTTGTCCCTTGGGAGATGAGCACTGGGCTGCCACGTTTTAATCAATTGTGTCTTGTCTTACTTAGATTTACAAGAACATTTTATCTTGTTCTATTTATTTTGGCACAGAGAATAGAGTCTAGGGCCTCACCCAGGCTCAGCTCACAGCTCTGTCACTGAGCTATGCTCTCAGCTCACAGGTTCTTTAGATGGTCAGGACTTAAGTCCTTTATCACATGGATGACTTACGAATATTTTCATCTAGTCTGTGGCTTGCCTTCTAATTTTCTTAATGATATGTTCAGAATGTAAAAGTTTTTAATTTTTATGACCACTTTATCCATTTCCCCTTTGATGACTCATAAAAATAACAAATAGTGCCATGACTAAGAATTCTTTGTCTAATCCAGGTTTGTATCAATTTTTCAGAATTAATGTTTCCAGAAGTTTTGATAGTTTTAGTTTCTTTTTAATTTCTTTGATTAATCTGAGGTGTTTGTTTGTATGTGTGTGTAGTTTGAGATAAAGAGCTAAATTTGCTTCTCCAATATGAATATATAATTTCCCCAGAGTTATTGTCTTCACCTCTTATCAAGGAAATATCTCTTTGCAACAAATAGAACACACAACCAATCAAAATGCAGAGTTGTGGAGCCCAGTCCCAATGGTACATCTCCAAACACTCCTGCACCTAAGGCTCAGAGAACATTGCTGAAGAACGGCAGGAAAGATTGTAAAAGCAACTGATCAGGGAGTTTGCTGTGAGCTGTGACTCCTAGTAACACCACAAGCTATGCCCATAAAGTCTCACCAGCATGAATGCCCAAACATAAGCTAAACAAGGATGATGCCAATGGACATGACAAACCAGACGGGGAGAATCTCATGAGACCTCAACCCTACACACGGAACTACAGGCAGCTGAGGAAAGCTGGGAATGGGAGAGGTGGTCTTTCCTAGGGAAGAGCACATCAATTGGTTGTCCAGTGCCAAATAGTCAGCCCTGAAAATGAATATATAATTAACACTATAGGACCAAGAAGGTTATATTTAGGAATGTATATGTATATACATATACATATATGCATGCTATAACAATCATAAAAGAGGCCATGAATTTGAAGCAGAGCAGGGAAGGGTATTTGTGAGGGCTTGTACGAAGGAAAGAGAAGGGAGAAATGTTGTAAATTATATTATAATCTCAAAAAGGTTTTAAATGTTAAAACAACAACAATAACAACAACAACAACAACAACAACACAGTGACTGGTACATGAGGAAAGACACACTAGGCTTGCCTCTGGCTTCTGCATGCACACTTACACACATGTGTACCCACACAGACATGCACACACACGAGCACACTAATGACTCTGGGGAAAGTATATGGTGCTTTCTAGTATTGCAAAGGCTAGTCCTAGGGAGGGAACATTCAGGTCAGTTCTAGACCGAGGGGTCTTTGGGCCCTGTTTCTAAAGTGCATGGTGTCTTTGGCAATAGGAGCTTGCCTTCCACCTCTGGAGGGTAACCAAGGGCAACAGTAATAGGTTTCTTATGTCTGGTGTTGGGGTTTTGGTAAGTGGTGTTGGGCTCTTGGAGAGAGTATCATCAGTCTAGATGATAAAAGTTCATTAAACCTATATATGTATATGTATATCAGAATTACATGTATTATAGGTTTTATTTTTATGATAAACAGTTAATAGCATGATTCCTTGTGGCTTTTCCAAATATCCTTGTTGTTATATCACCCTTCTCCTCCCGTCTTCGGTATTGACTCCCCTTACTCCCCCACCAAATGCTCTCCTTTCCTTTCCCATTTCTTGTCACGTCCACCTTGACCAGCAAGGAAGACACAACACCGAGCTCTTCTTCTTGCAGTTTATTCAGGCCTTTGAACAATATTCTGACTTTTGAAGAATCCCCCGGGCAAAGCCTCTCCCGGCCTTATATAGGCTCTGGGCAGCCAATCCCGGGTCGCCACGTGGGCATTGCCCAAAAGGCTCAAGCATGCGTAAGCAAGCCACAAATTCTGCTACAGCTCACCTGGAGCTGTTTACCACCGGGAGCGCTAGTCGGGATGGCGGAAGGCGGTAACCAGCGCCACCTTTAAGGCGTGGCTACATGCAGCTCCCTACAATTTCTCTGATTAGGTCACTTGTACTCTGCTGGTCCCCTCTCTGTTCCTTCCCATCCCCCTATCCTGGCAATGGTCCTATTTTACTTTCCTGGTTTCTGTAGTTATTACAGAATATTTACTCTCATCTGAAGATTTGGAGTGACCGCCTTGTTTTTTGAGACAGGGTCTCTCGTTGACCTGGAACTCACCAACAAGTCTAGGCTGGCTGGCCTGCCTTTGATATTACAAGATGCCAAACATTGGTTCTTAAAAGTGGGTTCTAGGGATTGAACTTGACATTTTGTCAGAAACCATTTCACATAAATGTACAACTTGAGTTCTAAGCCTTCAGTTGGAGTCTATCCATGTATATGTCTGTCTGTCCTTGCCTTGTACATGCCTTCCTGTTCGCTCTGGCTTTAAGGTAAACTTCAAAGAAGATAACATGAGTACCCAGAACTGTTTCTCAACTTCAAACTTACTTTGGCCACTGTCTTTGGTTTTTTTTTTTTGTTTTGTTTTTTTCTCATATAAACTTTAGAATCGTTTTTATCTATTTTGGGCACAATCTGTTGAGATTTGGATGAGGGCTACATTGAGTGTGTTGTGGAATAGTCTGTGCTGACACAGAGTCTTTCAGTCCACGACTGTGAGATGCCATTATTTTATTTACATTCTCTCCCATTTCTCTTAGCAATGCTTTCTAGTCTTCATTTGACTTTCTTTGCTTCCAAGTAATTTTTGTCTAAGTATTTTAAGGTTTTGCTGTTACTGTGTAAAAACAACTTTCTTAACTTCATTTTTAATTAACTAATTAATTCAAGTTTTGAGAAAGGATTTTGTTATATAGCCCAGGCTGGCCTTGAACTTTCAATCTTCCTTCCTCAGTCTCCTAGTGTGCTGGGATTACAGGTAAACACCGCCACACATAACTATTTTAAAACTTTGCATAAGAATATCAAAGTGTGCTACAGGACGCTTTGATATGTGCATCCATGATGTATACATGCAAAGTTTATCTCTGGGGTGAGAAATGCAGGTTATTTTATTTTTTATCTTTGGGATTTACCTCCTGTAGCCTTCCTATGCTTGTTCATTATATCTATAATATTTTATGGATGTGATGTATGGATCTTCCCCATGTGTGATCATGTCATATAGGAGTGAAGACACTTCTGCCTCCTTTCTTATTGGGATAATGTTAGTTAATTAAAGTTACTTTCTTTTTATCAAATTGTACTGACCAGACTTCTTCCTATCATACAACAATGAGGAGAAATTCGTAAGAATGAGAAGCCTTATCTTGCTCTTGACTTTAGGGGGGCTATATTTGCTTTTCCATTAAACCAGATGTTAGCTGTGGGTTTTGTAGATGCCATTAACTAGGTTGAAAATAACTAGGTTTGTATAATGGGGATTTTCTAGATTTTGTTAAGCATGTACTTTCTGACTTTGTCAAATCTGGGAGTTTTCATTTAGTTCTTTGTTCTATTAGCATGTTGCTGAGAGGGACAAGGAATATTTAAACAAGAATGAAATCTAAGCTGGCCGGTGGGGATACACACCTTTAATCCCAGCACTCAGGAGGCAGAGGCAGGCAGACCTTTGTGAGTTCAAGGCTAGCCTGGTTTACAGGACCAGGACAGCCAAGGATACACAGAGGAACCCAGTCTCGAAACAAACAAACAAACAAACAAACAAGCCCCAGAAAGAATGAAATCTAGAACCTTTGTAAAAACCTGTGCTGTCGATTATGATGGTTGTGTTTTTTGCCGAAGAGGAAACTGAGGCTCGGTTAGTTGAACTTTTCTGCTGGGGCTGCACAGTCAAGTGGTGCTTCCAGGGTGTAGGTGGTCGCTGTCAGAGCCAGGCTTCTGTACTGCTCTGTCCTGATATCCACAGCTGTGGTGCAGCAGGCACCTGCTCCTCTCTCTCACTGTGGCATCTCAACACACCAGTTCTCCTGAAATGGCACCTGTCTCTCAGGGGTGGATGAAAACCACTGTCTTCACTGCACTCTGTGCTGGCTGTCATCAGTCTTAGGACCCATGCTGGACAGTGCAGCTAAGCATTTGTCTGGCATGATGCCTTCCCACTGAGACCTTACCATTCGTGGCCGCAATGGGAATGTATTTTTAGAGCTAGGCAGCCTAGCAGGGCTGCTTGCTCTTCCCCGAGGTCCGTGGATTAGCCCAGGAGTAGCATATGCCCACACTTTGCCTGCCTGGTCCTGGAACAAAGGCCTCTGCGCTGTTCAGAAAACAGATTGTCTCAGGCAGACAATGTGGCCAGCTTTTCCCTCGCTGCTTTCCTATTTACAGAGTTGATCCTCCCCTTTATCTTTCGGGGACCCACAGTGGGGTCCGGCAGCTTCTGAACCAGTGAGATGGTCGGGCTTGCTCACTTGTACCTAAGTCTGGCCAAAGAGCTTCTGGTTCTTACCACAAACATCTTGGATGTTTGCAACCTCATCTACCCTCCTGAGTGGGCAGGATGCACATTCCTGCCTGGGGACCAGGTGGATTGAGAAGGCCCAGCAAACCAGGTTGTTTTTTGGCACTGCAGCTCCTCCAAACCCATTATCCACATGTGCTGAACACTCCCTCTGGTCCAGAAATGGATGGCAGCGCCGTGAGCTACTCTGGCTTCTGTTTGCTTATTGACAAAAGCTCTCAGTAGGATCCTCAGATAGGACCAACAGTGCATACTGTTGCACAGGCACTGACACTCCATCTAGGAAGGGAGCTAGAGATGTGCATGACAAGGTATTGAGAATTTCCAGAAATATCAACTCAGATGTGACCCAGTTCGACAAAACCTTGCTGATCACCTACTTTGAGCAAAGCATAGAATGTTGCTGTAGGTAGAGACAAGCACCCCTGCCCAAATGTAACACCTGGGTTCCATCTGTAGAATATGATGGGTAGGAAACTCCATCCATCTGTCTGTCCATCCGTCCATCTGTCTGTCCATCTGTCAGTCCATCTGTCCGTCCATCCATCCGTCCATCCATCGTCCATCCGTCCATCCATCCATCCATCCATCCATCCATCCATCCATCCATCCATCCGTGCTGTTGTAAACAGCTTTAATCCTTCCTCTAATTCACTGGCTATAGAAGTAGGCAGACGCCTGGAATTCTTCTTTTCTCAGCTTCTTCTGCTCTAGTTCAGATGACCACAGTAACCAGGTCCAGTGGTGGGTGGGTGCAGGGACTACACATAACTATACACAAAGTGCGGGGGCAGCTGCTCTTGCTCAGGAAATGCCATCGCTATACCAGGAAGCCCACACTGCTGTGATCATTCATTCAGCAGAGAGCTGTAGAGTGTCTAGCGTGAGTCAGCCAAGGACCCCGGTCCTGGAGACAGAGTGGAGCCACATCCACAATTTGGCCCTTGTGGAGTTCATGTGTCAGAGGATGGAAGGTCCAAGGGAAAAAAATCAATAGATAAAGAATCAGATGGGGTTGAAGACTTGGGGAAAAAAGTCAGACAGTAGAGAGATCAGAGGGCCAGGGAACTCCCCAGAGTAGGTGGTGTGAGCTGAGACAGGAAGTCTGTAAGGGGCTGTACAGCACCCGCTTCCAAACAGATTTTGCCAGGACACAGGCATGGTCTCCTCAGGAGTCACATGATCTTACCTCTTGTTTTCTGGCTGTATTTAAATTTCTGCTTGATGACTTGTTGGGTACTGGCTTCTGGGAGTCATTTGTTTCTTTCCTCTTAGTTCAGAGTATTTTGTGACATTTCCATGTGTTGTTACTTTTCTGCATCAGTCATTTTTCTCGTATTGGGACAAAACACTGGATAGAGGCGACTTGGAGGAAGGATTTGTTTATTTCACCACATTTACTAACTTATTTATTATTCCATGACATATGTGGGTTCTGGAGATTGCACTCAGACCATCATGCTTGGTGCCAAGCCCCTTTACCTGCTGAGCCCTTGCTCTGGCCCTGGGAAGGAGTTATTTTGATTCACAGTTTCAGAGGGTACAGTCCACTATGGTGGGGGAGGCATGCTGTGGAGTTTGTGGCTAGGATGGGGGAGTTGTGGCTGATGCTCCTCCTCACATCTGAACAGAGAGAGACGGGAAGCTGGGCTGGACTGGAATCCTCAAGGCCCACCCCCAGAGACCCACTTCCTCTATCTAGGCTCCACCTATCAAATGACCAACAAGTTCCCAAAACAGCAGCATCCAGCACATGCTGAGGACAGTGTTCAAACACAGGAGTCTGTGGGGCATTTCCCGTTCAGACCACATAACACATGTCTACAATGTGTTTCATTATCTCTCTTTACCCTCTCCTAGCTCCCTCTGCTCTCTCCCTGATCACCTTCCTCTCCTCTGTTGTCCCCCTTGGTGGACACTTTTCTTTATTCCAGTGACAGATTCTAGGATATGATTCACTTTTTATTTTTAATTTTTTAGCATTCATTCAATCATTCATTCATTCATTCATTCATAGCCTTATGAAGCCAAGGGTGGCCTCAGATTCTCAGTGTAGCCAAGGATGACCTTAAACTTCTGATCCTCTACCTCCTAAGCTTCAGGATTAGAGAGGCATGCACCACCATGCCTGGTTTATATGGTGCTGGTTATTGAACTCAGAGCTTTGTGCATGCCAGGCAAGCACTCTCCCCACTCAGCCACACCCCCAGGCCCACAGTTAATTTAAAATTCCAATTGACATACATTTGTACATATTTATGAGTACAATGTGATGTTTTGATTTTTGTATAATTTGAGTAACAATCAACTCAAGGTAGGTAGCATATCTAACACCTCCATTTTTATTATTTCTTTACGAGTTGTACATTCAGAATCCCCTGTTCTGTTTTGAGAGATGTAATACTATTGTGTTTCCTTTCTGTTGTGATAAAAACTACAACCAGAACAGCTCAGGGGAGGAAAGGGTTGATTGGCGTGTGAGTCCATCCTGGAGTGAAGGCAGGGCGGGAACAGGAGCAGGAACTTGAAGCAGAAGCCGTGGAGGACCACTACTTGCTGGCTTGCTCACAGGTCTGTGCTCAGCTAGCTTTTTCTACAGCTCAGTACCATCTGCCCAGGGGATGGTGCCACCCACAGTGGGCAGGCCCTTCTACATCAATGAACAATCAAGACAATGCTCCATGCCCACAGGCTGATCTGATCTGGGCAATCCCTCAATCGAGACAGTGCCAGGTTGACAGTTACTGCTCACTAGGACAATTACCTTATGACTAGTTGTTTTTTTTTTTGTTTTTTTTGTTTTTTTTTTTTGTTTTTTTTTTTTTTTTTTCCGAGACAGGGTTTCTTTGTGTATCCCTAGCTGTCCTGGAACTCACTCTATAGCCCAGGCTGGCCTCGAACTCACAGAGATATGCCTGTCTCTAGAATTAAAGACATGTGCCTCTGCCACCCGGCTAAATTTTTGACACTATTGACTACCAGAGTGTATTCTTCCTGACAGACTGTGAAGTTGTACCTGTTTACCATCTTTCCTGTCCTCCCCTCCGTCCCCTTCCCCATCTCAGCACTATTGATTTACTCTCAGCTTCTAGGAGATCAACAACTCCTCCTCATCCCCTCCTTCTTTTTGGGGTTCTACAGTAGACTGAGGTTCTCTGAAGATTCCATGAGAGGGGTTTGGTGTACACAAGCCTTTGTGCTAAGCTCCGTGGCACTTTCCACAGGACACTAGTGACCAGCGCTCAGTAAACAGCAGAGATAGTTCCTGCATGTTTCTTCCATGATCCATGTGTTGCCAGGTGCTTCTGATCTTGCTCCTACCTGCCATGTACACGACCATGCCCAGTTTATGCAGTGCTGGAAAATCAAATTCATTTATGCCAGGCAAGCACTCTACAAACTGAATTGCATCATAGCCCGGTACAGAGTCCTTGAAGTGTAAAGAGTAGCCCTCTAGATAGGAGGGAGGAGGGGGCAGGGCAGAGTAAATTGGGAAGAGAAGCAGCTGACTGAGAAAACTCCTGAGCCTGAGGCCCAGCAGCAGGGCCGGAGAGAAGGCAGGAGGAGAGCATGCGCGTAGGGGTGGTTACTATAGACTGTCCACTCAACAAGGTCTAGAATCACTGGTGAGGTGAGCCTCTGGGCAAACTTGTGCAGTTATGCAGCTGGTACCATCCCTGTCTGTGGAGACAGTGTGCCCTCAGCTTTCTGTTTCTGTTGCCACACCTACCCTGCTACGATGGACTGTATCCTCACACTGTGAGCCCAAATGAACCCTTCCTTGGCATTTGTCAGGTGGCTTGCTGCATTGAAGTGGCTCATGCAGGCTCCCAGCCTCACCTCGGCCACACTGAAGTAGCTCATGCAAGCTCCTAGCCTCACCTCAGTCACACAGAAGTGGCTCATGCAGGCTCCTAGCCTCACCTCAGCCACACTGAAGTAGCTCATGCAGGCTCCTAGCCTCACCTTAGTTGTGGAGAATTCATCTTTTCTGCATTGAGTAGCCATGCAAGGAATTTCAGACAGAGAAACAGTCCCACGATCCAACTGGTTGTGTACAAGTGAACAGCTTAGAACTTAATGCAACGCCACCTCTCCATGTTTATTGCCACCTCCTGGGAGCCAGGGTTGGAAGAGCTCACACGAGCTGTTGTGTCTTGCACATCTGTCTGAGATTTGCATGCCCAGCCCGGCTCCTGTTCTACCATTCTTCTCCAGCTCCTGAAAATGCCAAATGGTGGGAGTCTCTTCTTGGCTGAAGTTGTTGTTGTTTTTTTTTTTTTTTTTAAGGCTTGAGACTTGAATTTTTCCTTTGAAAATAGTCCCCCCCCCCCTCCCGGCTAAGAGCAACTTGTTTCTCCCCTATTAGTGGACCTCCTTCCTCTGCTCTTAGAGCAAACTTATTTAATCATGCTGTGATCAAGTCAGCCCAGGGTGCCCATGGTGGCCTTCAATTTTTAAAAAGAACATGGCAGGAAAAAGAAGTGGGCAAGGTAGGTTTGAAGTCTTTTCTGTTTCATTATTATTAAAGGAGGCCCACAGGAGAACACACAGTGCTCGTTCCTTGGCTCAGCACAGCTGATGTCATCTCCATTTTGACCTCTTTAGAAATAATTGGTACTTCACTGGTGTGCTAGCCCTCCACGGCTGTGTAACAGGTCACCACCACCTTAGTGGCTCACACTTGCCCTCCACAGCTGTGTAACAGGTCACCACCACCTTAGTGGCTCACACTTGCCCTCCACAGCTGTGTAACAGGTCACCACCACCTTAGTGGCTCACACTCGCCCTCCACAGCTGTGTAAGGTCACCACCACCTTAGTGGCTCACACTCGCCCTCCACGGCTGTGTAACAGGTCACCACCACCTTAGTGGCTCACACTCAGCTGTCATTTCACAGGTTTCTGTGCAATGTTTGTTTTTCAGACAGAGTCTGACATGAAGATGGGTATGGCACTGTGTGTCTGTGTGTCTGTGTGTCTGTGAGTCCCGACAGTGGGAGGCTAAGGCAGGAAAAAGATGACTTGGAGGCCAACTTGGGCTACAGAGTAAGACTCTGTTTCCCCACTCTGATCCAGAACTGTGTCTATTTTGAGCACTAGGATGTGTGACTTTCCTGAAGCCAAGGGGTCCGAGGACCTGTTTATTTTAATTAGTTGCATAGAGTGACCCAGATCCCATGGGTACTTGTTTTAAGACCGATATCATTATGGACTAGGTAGCTATTGCAGAGATGTGGTTGGACCCATTTCAGATATGTTTCTTCTAAAAAATAACTATTTCTAGTTAGAAGCTTGTTCTGCGCCAAGACATGTATTTACAGCTGCTCTGAGCTGTCTTTGAGAATGGACAGCTTCGGGGCTCACGGTCTCCATAGGGTCACAAACTTAAAGCCATCCTGAGCTGTCTTTGAGAATGGACAGCTTCGGGGCTCACGGTCCCCATGGGGCACAAACTTTCTCTTTTAATGCTTCAATTCTATTTCTAATCAGAACGAATTTAGAGTATTAATCTCCAGCACTTGTTCCCGCCACTTCCAGTCACTCCACACTTTCTCATAAACAAAGTGACAGTTTGATTGAATGTGGTTTTTTACTACTTTCACTCAGAGCAATTTCTGCGCATGTGTAAGGAGCAGAGCTTAAGAAGTATGTGTGGAGACAGTGCAAGGCAAGCAGGGAATCCAGAGCAGCAGCTCTCTCTCTGTCCCAGCTGCTCCTGTCCCCTGCCAGTGATCTGGGTGACTCATTTCTGCATGCAGGTGCCTCACTCAGAACTCAGGATGAAGTATGTGAGATTTTAGGAAACTGTCCATGCTACATGGTGAGACTGTCATCATTTGTACCATTTAAAGAGTGCCACTCTCTTCTGGAACTTGGCCAAACCATAATAAAACAAGGTGCTTGTGACTCTGCCCCCAACTCAGCCCAGAACTTGAGAAGCCGTGGTGGGTTCTATGGAAGATCTTAGTGTCAAACATGGAGGTGAAGATAGGGGGCAGAACACAGATAAGTTAATGGGTTGCTTCGGCCTAGGTGTGGTGATGTGGCCGAGAACCACCCCGCATGGTCTGAGAAGGGCTGCATGTTCAATGGGAGAGAGCAGTGTCAGCTGGCTCCGCTTAGTCTCCTTCGAGGTGGACTTTTACTCAGTGACAGGTTTCTGAGCATCACCCTGCTATAATGGGAAGATTCAGGGAGGGGACGGGGACATTGCTTTAAGCAGCAC